>CAUYQG010115728.1:0-27463 GCA_963574415.1 Tarsius wallacei | reverse complement strand
AGGCTGAGGTGAGTGGATTGCCTGAGCCCGCGGGTTCGAGACCCGCCTGGGCAACTTGGCGAGACCTCATCTCTACAATAAATCAAAAAATCAGCCGGGCATGGTAGCGCGTGCCTGTAATTCCGGCTACTCGGAAGGCTGACGCGGAAGGATTGCCGGAGCCCAGCGGGTCGAGGCTGCAGTGTCCGCGAGCGGCCACTGCACTCCAGTCTGGGCGACAGAGCGAGACTCCAACTCAAAATAAATAAATAAATAAATGTTTGTGTATCTAAACATGAAAAAGGTAATATGTTGTACTCTGATGTAACAATGGCTACATCATCACTAGACAATAGCAGTTTTTAGCTCCATGATAATCCTGTGGGACCACAGTCATATATGCAGTCCATCATTGATGGAAACATCATTATGCACACATGACGGTATGTCATATTTTTGGAAAATAGAGTAGGTAATCATCACCAGTGAGAATTTTAATCAAATGACTTTGGGAAAGGAAGTGGATGCTTTCTAAAGCTGTTGCATTTATAAGTGTCACAAACATAGCTTTTATCCTTTGAGACTGTTGGAGAGATAGATGTCTATAAAAATGTTTGTATGTAAAAATACATTCATATGCAATAGTCAGAAGAATGCCTGTGTCTTAAGTCATTACTCATGTTCTAATTTTTGCTCTTTGTACTATTTATCTGTGTGCTTGTTCTTCAGTATGTATTTCAAAATAAAAATAAATTTATTTTTTTATGTTAATTTTATATGGTTTTTTTTTTTAATTGTAGAGATGAGGTCTCACCATGTTGCCCAGGCTAGTCTCGAACCCGCAAGCTCAGGCAATCCACTTGCCTTGGCCTCCCGAAGTGCTGGGATTACGGACTGAGTCACCAAGCCTGACCAGCTTTTTTTTTTTAAGTTTTGATACTTAGGTAAACATGGGGAGTGTAAAGCGATTATAGGATTTCAGAATGAGCAAAAAGGGAGAAAAGCAGTTTGTGGAACACAAGGAAACAAGGTCCACCACCAGGATAAGAGCTAAAACAGAAACTAAAATATTTTATTTCTTTTTGTCTTTGATTTGGAGTCTCACTCTGTTGCCCAGGCTGACATGATCACAGCTCACTGCATCCTCGACCTGGGCTCAAGCTATCCTTCCACCTCAGCCTCCTGAGCAGCTGGGACTACAGGCACATGCCACTATGCCTGGCTAATTTTTTAAATTTTATTCCTTTAAATGTAACTTCTAAGAATGATGTCAGCAAGATGGCAGAAGAGGAGCTATATACCACCATTCTCTCAGAGAAGCATTGATTTTTACAACTACCTTTAGACAACAGTTTTTCTGTAGGAATCTGAAAATCCAATGTAGAAGTACCAACACACGATTGGAGCAAAAATATCTTGGAATAGATGCATTGAAGAAGGTAAGAAGAACATTTTTACTTTATCTATATAACCACTCCTTGAAGGTGGCACAGCTTACTGCCAAGAGAGACCTCCTCAGCCCACAATTTCTCTCATGAGGGAAAGTGATATCATAGTGAATGCTCAGCTGTGTAGGATGCTGCCCAAGAGGCCTACTTCTTGCTCAAATCACAATACTGAGGTGACTGGCATGGCTGAGTGTTGGTAAAGGCTGGGAGCAGGGATGAGAGGCCATGGAACCTACTAGCTGCCCCACAGACTCCATTAAGAAGACTGCCCACAGGCCATTAAGAATCCCTTATGAGTTGACAATGTACATGGCCCATGGGTACCCTAAATACTCTTTGTACTTCACCCCCTACCCCCTCAAGCTGGCTCTCTGAGCACACCCCTCGGACAGCAACAGCAAGCATCAAATACAGACGAGCTCAACTGTGGGACTGGAACAAGCACACAAACTTGAGTATTTAAGGGCACCACCCTAAGAAAAACAACAGGAGCTGTCAGTACCTGGCCTGGCTTTGTAGGACTAAGAAAAGACATATAATTTTAAGAATCCTACCTCTTTTCCCCCACTAAAGGGAGCAGGTGAATCCATCGGAAAGATCTGAAAGAGCTTGAGAATTCCTAGCCACACTAATCGATGAAGGCATTTTTCTCCTCAAGCCAGTCAGTAAAGACTGGAGAAGGTGATTGCTTCTTCAAATGCAAAGATAGACATGAACAACTTCAAAGTAAACAAAAAATGTAAGGAAATATAATACCACCAAGGAACACAATAATATTCCAGTAGCAAACTCCAAAGAAATTGAGATCTATGAATTGCCTAACAAGGAATTAAAGTTAGTTGTTTTTAAGAAAATTTAGCAAGCTATAAGAGAACACATACAACTCTATGAAATTAGCAAAACAATGCATGAACAAAATGAGAAGTTCAACAAAGAGATAGAAATCATAAAAAAGAATCAAACAGATCCTGCAGCTGGAGAATATAGTGATGAAAGGAAAAATGCAATAGAGTCAACAGCAGAATTGATCAGGCAGAAGAAAGAATCTGTGAACACAGATCATTTGAAGATATCCAGTCAGAGGAGAAAAAGGATGAAAAGAATTGAAGAGAGTCTGTGGGACTTACAGAAAAACATCAAGAGCTAACATTTGCATTATAGAAATAATAAAGGAGAAGAGAAAGAAGAAAGGGGGCAAAAAAGCTTATTTAAAGTATAAAATGGCTGAAAGCTCCCCAAATGTGAGAGAGATTATGGATATCCAGGTACATACAGTTCAAAGGTCTGCAGTCAGGTTCAACCCCAAAAAGACTGCCAACATACATTATACTCAAAACTGTCAAAAACTAAAGACAGAGAAAAAAGAATTTTATGTGGCCAGCATTACCCTGATACCATAAACAGATAAGGACACTATTTAAGAAAAGAAAATTACAAGCCAACATCCCTGATGAAAAGAGTTACCAAAATCCTTAACAAAATACTAGTAAACCAAATTTAACAGTACATGAAAAGGATTATACACTATGATCAAATAGGATTTATCCCTGGGATGTGAGGATAGTTCAACATATGCAAACCAATAGTTGTGATACAGCGCCCTAACAGAATAAAGGATAAAAATGTTATGGTCACCGCAGTAGAGGCAGGAAAAATATTTAACAAAATTCATCACCCTTTCATGACTAAAAACTGTAAAAAATTAGTCATAGGAGCTTACCTCAACACAATAAAAGCCATTTATGAAAAGCTCACAGTTAATATTATACTAAGTGATGAAAAGCCTAAATCCTTTTCTAAAACCCAGAACAAGAAAAGAATATCCACTCTTTCCGCTTCTATTAAGAAGATGGTGCCAGAAGTCCTAGCAAGAGCAATTAGGTGAGAAAAAGAAATAAATTGGAAAGGAAGAAGTGAAATTGTCTTTGTGTGCAGGTGACATGATCTTATATATAGGAAACTAAGGATTCTACCAGAAAACTTTTTTTTTTCAGTCTCACTCTGTCACCAGGCTGGAGTGCAGTCACACGAACACGGTACCACAGCCTCAACCTTCTGGGCTCAGGTGATCCTTATACCTCAGTCTCCTGAGTAGCTGGGACTACTATCACCACATTTCGCTAATTTTTTAATTTATTGTAGAGATGAGGTCTCACCAAGTTGCCCAGGCTGGTCACAAAACCCTGGGCTCAGGAAGTCCTCTCTCCTATGTCTCCCATGGTGTGGAATTACAGGCATGAGACACTGCACCCAGCCCAAAAAAATTTTAAAATAATAAATTAGTAAAGTTGCTGGATTCAAAATCAGCATACAAAAGTCAGTTGCATTTCCATATACTAATGGACTATCTGGAAAAGAAATTAAGAAAACAATTTCATTCACAATAAAATAAAAAAGAATAAAACACTTAGAAATAAGTTTTACCAAAGAGATGAAACATCTGTACTCTGAAAACTATAAAACACTGGTTCAAGAAATGAAGAAGACAAAAAAAAAAAAAGGGAAGATATCCCATGTTCGTGAATCAGAAAACTCAATAGTCTCAAAATGCCCCTACTACTCAATGCAATCTACAGATTAAATACAGTCCCTATCAAAATTCCAATGCCATTTTTCACAAAAATAGAACAATATTAAAATTTGTATGAAAACTCAAGACACTCCAAATATCTAAAATGATCTTGAGAAAGGAACAAAGCTAGAAGTATCACATTTCCTAATTTCAAATTATATGACAAAGCTGTAGTAATCAAAACAGGTTCTAGCATAAAAACATATAGGTCAATGGAGCAAAACAGAGATCCCAGAAATAAACATATGCATATATGATCAACTAATCCTCAAAAAAAGTGCCAAGAATACATAATGCGAAAGGGATAGTCTCTTCAATAGATACTGTTGGGAAAACTTGATAACCACATGTCAAAAAATGAAATTGAATTCTTAATCCATACACAAAAATCAACTAAAAATGGATTAAAAACTTAAGTGTAAGACCCGAAACCATAAAACTTCTAGAAGAAAGCACAGGGTAATAGCTCCACAGCAAGCTTTTGTGTTTTTGTTTTTGAGTCAGGGTCTCACTGTCACCCAGGCTAGAGTATAGTAGCACGATCACAGCTCATCACAGCCTCAAACTCCTGGACTCAAGCAATCCTCCTGCCTCCACCTCCCAAAATGTTGGGTTACAGTCATGAGCCACCACATCCAGTAGTAAAGTTTTTGTTGTTATTTTAATATGCCAAAACAACAGGCAACGAAAGCAAAAATAAACAAGTGGGACTATATCAAGTTACACTTTTAGTTTAGGACAGCAGCTTTACCTGCCACCACCTTCACACCATCAGTGCAAATGTCAGCACGGTGAAAAAGGAATATAGCTCCTTTGTATGATTATGAAAAGAGTTTTGACATTATGGATTCCCTGAAAAAGGTCTTGGAGACTCCCAGGGCTCTGCAAACCACACTTAAAGAACCGTGCTTCTAGAGAAGGGAGACTGGCTGTCATCTACATTGATCAGTGATGGAAAGTGTGAGAAAATAGGGAAAATGAAGAGTGAGAGAGGGTCGAGGGCTAAAGGCCTCCAGTGAGGAGACAGGTGGGATATGAAGAGTTGGTGGAGACTCTTCCAGGGCAGGAGCCTATGGGAGAGAGGAAGGGTTAGGGTGGTTTTATTTTGAGGCCAAAGAAGAGAATTGGTAGCAGAAGGAAAGATACTGCCTCTTATGTGAAACTGAAAGCTATAAAAAATGCTGCCACCACCTCTTGCCATACCATTTAAATTATAATTAGTGTGCTATTTCAGGATAAAGCTTCCAGCATTACTTAGTTTTACAAACAGATGAATGCTTGAGGCAAAAGTTGTGAAGCGGCTTGAAATATAAGTACATAGCATTTTATGTTACCTTATAATAATCAGTTACCTTATAATAAATGGGAACTTTAACACTGAAGAACCTTTCTCAGATCCCATTGAGAATTGCAAAAAATTTACATTGTGATTTTCAGTGGAAAAACTACATCCAGAAAAAGTATACTCTTCTTATTTTCCATAGCAGGCAAAGAAATATAAGTAAGTAAAACATTTCTTTTTTTTTTTTTGAGTTGAAGTCTTACTCCATTGCCCAGGCTGGAGTGCAGCTCACAGCCACCCCAGCATTGACCTGCTGGCCTCCAACGATCCTTCCACCTCAGCCTTCCAAGTAGCCAGAACTACAGGCGTGTGCTACCACATCCAACTAGTTTTTGATTTATTTTAGATAGGTCTCGCCAAGTTGCCGGAGGTGGTCTTGAACCCGCAGACTCAGGCAGTCCTCTTGCTTCGTCCTCCCAAAGTGCTGGGATTACAGGTGGAGCCACCGAGCCTGACCAAGTAAAACATTTCTGAAGTCAAGCCCTTCTCCTGTAACCCACCTGTCCAGTCTCAGCTTCCTGATCCAAGACACCTGTCCTCACCACACTGCGTCTCCCTCAAGGAGAGTGGCCAGACTGGTAGGTGACAGCCTGCCCTGAAGTGATTTTAGGGGCTTTGACAGGGTCCTGGAAAATTCCTTTAGGACGTTTGTGAAGTAATTTTCTGGACAGAGACAATTTCTCCCCCCACCCCCCCACCCCCCCCATCCCTGCCTGAGAACAACCTCCTGGCAAGGCTACTCTCTGAAGGATGTGCATATTCCCCAGTAATGAGTCATGGGATGCAGGTGATTGAGCAGCACAGAGAACAATGTCGTTGGCACCCTTAATCAATGTAATTGTTAACACCATGTAGCAATTTGAATAATTTTTTTTTTGAGTTGGAGTCTCACTCTGTCGCCCAGGCTGGAGTGCAGTGGCGCGCTCACAGCCAATGAAATGCAGCTGGGCTCAGGCAATCCTTCCGCCTCAGCCTTCCAAGTAGCTGGAACTATAGGTATGCACTACCACGCCTGACTAATTGTTTTATTTATTGTAGAGATGAGGTCTCGCCAAGTTGCCCAGGCCAGTCTTGAACACCTGAGCTCAGGCAACTCTCTCACCTCCACCTCCCAAAGTGCTGGAATTACAGGCGTGAACCACCACGCCAATTTGAATAATTAACTTGCTGGATTATCAAACTGCTTACTGTACTGTCCAGAGTTGTGGATTCTTTCACTGGATGGCCACCATCGATGCCTCATGTAAATTCTAATAAACTGTCTTTCCCTGCTGGGCCTCTGGGTTACTTCTTTGGAATAAATAAAGAACATTATCCAAAAGCCCTCTCAGATTTGGGGTTACCACATTACAACATTTCACAGGAGATACGATATCTTTGGGTCCCTAAAGAGAGATAAGATTTTAAAGCAGCCGGGCTCGGTGGCTCAGCCTGTAATCCCACGCCTTGGGAGGCTGAGGTGAGTGGATTGCCTGAGCCCGTGGGTTCGAGACCCACCTGGGCAACTCGGCGAGACCTCATCTCTACAATAAATCAAAAAATTAGCCGTGCGTGGTAGCGCTCGCCTATAGTTCCAGCTACTTGGAAGGCTGAGGTGGAAGGATCGCCGGCGCCCAGCAAGTCAAGGCTGCGGTGGCCGGGAGCGGCCACTGCACTCCAGTCTGGGCAACAGAGTGAGACTCCAACTCAAAGAAAAAAAAAAAAAGATTTTAAAGCACTATTGACCTCCAAGAAGGAATACCTCCTCCTACATCTGCACATAAGATCTGATAGATGTCCTGTGAGTAGGTTCAAATAGAAGGAAGGAAGAGAGGGGCTTTGGAGGCCCTGAAGCCTTGAGAAAGGAGAGTAAAGCACAGCAGAGAAATGAAAAAAGGACTCATTAATGTAAGACGTATGAGCCTTGTTTTCCATTTAGACAACGCGTCAGGCCTCCGCCTAGTCCCTTTATATGTCCTCATTTGCACATTTCCCTTCATTTCTATTATTTTAAGCCCATTATGAAATGGTAACTGTACTGAGAGCAACCTGGCAGAAACCAATGGAAACTTCATTTCTGGTTGGAGCCTCTGGGTTTTGGTTGAGCACACCTGTCATTCCCTCGGAGGAGGGAAACATTTGATTCCTTCAGGGAGGAGCTGGCCCCAAGCCCCTGAGATCTACTGATACATTCAATTTTCCTGAAGTTTCATAATGCATAAAAGTGAGACTGAAATAAGAGCCCCATTGATTTCTTTTTCGGTGAAAAGGCTGAATACATATTTTGACCCCAAACCAAGACGGGTTAAGTTCTGAGTCATTCCAGCAGGGCAGGATTTATCCATGGACAGAACTTCCCTCTGCATAATCAGGTGTTCAGAATTTGGGGATATCTTCCTGGACAGGTTACACACAGGGATGGATTCATTCTTTGCAACTCTATTCAATACTTGGTATCATTATTCATAAGGCAGCTTCCCTGAATGGTTAATTACGTTATTTGTGTGCATTATCTCTGTCTCTCCTGCTCCATGAGCTTTTTGAAAGTATCCATCATGGTGTACAGAATAAAGACATGGCCTTGGGGAGTCTCAAGTCTTCAGTTTGAAACCTTACTCTCCGTGATCTTGGGAAAGTTATTTAAACCCTCTGAATTTCTGGTTCCTCCTCAATTAAATAGAATAATATTTCCTACCTTTACAGGCTTGTGGTGAAGATTACATTGTTAGCCATTATTTCAAATAACCACGTAACTGCAATAGGCTGATATACCATAATTTTCTTAATGGTTCCCTACTCATGAACATTCATTCATTCACTTATTCAATGTTTATTGAGCATTTACAGTTTGGTCAGGGTTTGTGCTAGGAGCTAGAAATACTAAGACAGTGGCCTCCTCTAAAAATGCTCAGAGACAAGAAAACAAATCAATCCGGTCCACGGCACTTGGCCAGCTGGATCTAGGCAGGGGATGGGGGCGTGCAAATGAAGTGGGATCTAGGTGGGGTTGGGGGAGTGCCATGGCAGCCCCTCCTACCAGACAGTGTGTAGGAGCAGACCCAGGTCTCATGCTGGAATCAGGCAAGGCTTTTCTGATCATTTGAATAGGGGCTTGTGCTGCTTGGGAGGCCCCAGTTTCGTTGTGTTATGCCCCTTGGGCTTTTCTGCCCATCTCAGGGTCACCCTCACTTTCTAGTTTGTCTAAATCTTCTCTCACCTCCTATCATCTTAACAAAGATGGACAGGTAACAGCCTCAAGTGTAACCCTGATTGTATTTGCATTTTCTTTCTTTAAAAAAAATTTTTTTTTGTAGAGATGGGGCCTTGCTATGTTGCCCAGGCTGGTCTCAAACTCCTGGGCTCAAGCGATCCTCTCACCTCAGCCTCCCAAAGTGCTAGGATTATGGCCCTGAATTTGCATTTTAAACTGTTCTAGGCAAATGGATAAAGTTCAGGCAGCCTCAGCTGTCTGGTAAGACAGATTGGGTGAGGCTTTGACCTCCTTGTGTCCTTGGAATTCCTCTGCTTTAGTCCAGTGCCTCTGAGCACTAAAAACCAGGCAGCTAGACCCACACCTGGCACAGTGCCTGGAGAGTACCGTTTCCACTCCATAAATGGGGAAAGCGCCTTCTCTACTGGCCATTTTATGAACGATTTCAGACGCATTGCTGAAATCTTTCCGGATTGCTGTGGGGATGGGGGGGTTGAATGTTGAAAATGGAGAGACAGGGACATGCCAGTCCATTTCAGCCTTATTTCCAAACATGTAGGAGTCACTGCCCCAAACACATGTGTGCGCACACACACACGCGCACACACAAACACACACACACACATGTTAAATGAATGAGAGGCCTCCCACTGCCTGGGCAGCATAGCTCGGGGCAGTAGTGAAACAGCCATCAGTGACCTTTTCAGGTTTCTAGTGACATATCCAAGCCGTGTAATGGATTGGTCTGTGTGGGCCACAGCCCAGTGACTCAGCTTAACTGGAGGTGGACATCGTGCAGGACACAACTTCTGTCAAGTGGGAGGCAGTGTAGTGCTGTTTTCACTGGAGGCTGCTCCTCTGTGGAATCCCTTGAGTGCCCTCTGATCACGCTGCTTTAGGTCTCACCCAATGGCACCGTGAGGGGCTTCTTTCCATAGACACCCCACAGCCCACCCGTATGCTTTCTCCCCCGTCCCTTCTCTGCTGACCAAAAAGCAAGAAGGGGAAACGTGATGGACTCATGCTGGGCAAAAGCATCTGAGCCAGGTTGCTTGGGAATCTGAAAACAAGCTCTGCAAGTTGGGAGAAGCCCTTCCCTGTGCCTAGAAGAGTGAGAGAACGCATCCTTCAATAGGTGGCACATTCCTTGGCACGTCTCCCTGTGGTATGCTTCTCAGGGAGAAGAGGATGCTTTGTTCGCAAAGAAAGGGATACTACGTATTTCTACAACACACTGGGGCAAAAGGAGGTGGCCTCTGACTGGAGGCCCCTGGCGTGATCCCCAGTACCCCAGGTCCTGCCCCCACCCAGGGCAGAGGGCTCGCTGTGATGGCACACCTTAACCAGGAGGTTCCCAAATGTGGAGGTGCCTCAGGATCACCCCAAAGGGTGGCTTTTGTATTTCCCGTGAAGAGGAACACTGTGGAGATTCCATTTCTCAGATGGCTCAACAGCTTCAGGCCCGTGGGTGCATCTGTGATGGCGGAGGAGGAAGAGCACAGATGGTGCCCGCCCGGCCGTCTCCAGACTGTGCGGAGCCACCCTCCACCCGGCGTCTGCTTCTGTAGAGAAACAAATTTCAGCCACCCATGGGAGCCAGGAGGGCCGGCTGATTCCTAGAGTGTCTGGCTGTGGCTCCGTCAGCCCAGCTCTCTGCCTATCACAGGTTTCCTCTTCTCCCCTTTCCTCTGGACCGATTCAGAAAAGGAAAACAGGGTGGCTTTGCGAAGGGAGCAAAGAAACCTGGCCTCCAGGTAAAAGCAATGTCCTTTCCAGTGAAGGCAGCACTGACACCCCCTCCAGGCAGCCCCCTGACTGCTGCTAAGCTAAGCAAGAAAGCAAGCAACACCCTCGCTGGCTTGGTGAGGCCGTGACAAAGGAGAGAAGTTCTGCCCCAGAAACTCACAGGAAATCCTCCACTTTGAACAGGGAAAATTCCTCGACTTCAACCTACAGCCCTCTTCTGAGAGACCAGAGGGGAGAAACACAGACACTTGTCTTGATGTTGTTTTTGTTTTTTCTAGGAATCACCAGGCCTGTCACACTGAGTCAGATTCACACAGGATACCACTTCTCCGAATTATTCACTTCTAGAATGATCAACAACGGGTTTGCCTAACCCTTCCTCTGTTTACATTTTCCCTAAATTGTTTATAAGAATCGTCTATTGCATGAATTGAATTGTTGTATGATAAAGACTTCTTTTTTTCTCTTTAAACTATCTCTTAAAATTAGTATCTCCTCTGAATTTCTGTCCCACAGATTAATTGTGGAATTTGTGCATTCATTCAGTAAACATGTAACAGCACTTTGGGTCAGGAGTTGGTGTTGCAGAGCCAAGCAAGACCCGATGATAACTCTTATAGCCCAGCGGAGACAGACAGATGCAGACCTTCAATGGTGAGAATGTGCTAGGGAGGGCTCCATACAGCGTGCTGTGTCACATTAGCAAGGAAGAATTCCTGAGGTGTGCGGAGAGGGAACAGATGAAGGAATGACGTGGTGGAGCTCCTGTTTGAGCTGAGTCTGACTGGGTATCCACCTGTCCCCCTAGTGAGACCTCCTCGAATATTCTTTTACCACACAGACAGGAGTTTCTGCCCTTAGCAAAAGTTCCAGGTGCACTTAAAGCATGACCTTCCCCATTCTTTTCATCCCAGGTTTCTTTCTGCATTGTCTCAGCTGACTCATCCCAAAGGACCTGGCTGACGAGTTTTATGCATTCCTTTTACTTCCTTACCCTCCAGGGATGGTGCCCTCTTTAGAAATGGGGAAGATTATCTGGAATTCAAATAGTTCACAAGAAGTCTGTCCCAGGCAGGGGACCAGATCTCATGACAATTCCTTTCCAAAACTCAAATCGAGTGTGCCCGACACTAAACCAGGAGTGCCCATGATTATTAAAAAAGACACAGATTGCTCAAGCCCACTCCCAGGAATAGATTCCTTGGACCCAGGGTGAGGCCCTAGAATTTCATCCCAAGTGTTTCTGCAACATTTGGGCAGTGGTCACCTTTTGAGGATCACTGACCCACTAGAATGAAGTCCTTGCACCTTCAAAGGCTCTTGCCACCTATTCAGGGGACTGCGTGGGCTATTGATGAGTAGGGAGAGTCCTCCTGAAAACAGTGCTCCAGGGGGCTTGGCCAATCCCCTCAAGTCCCTGGCTTGGGAAGGAGCCCCAGACAGCCAGCTGGAGCATCATCCAGGGCTGAGGACATGCTCACTGGTGGCCCTGCTGCAGAAGAGTGACAGAGGGCATCACTACCTTATTGATTAGCAGACAATGCCGGTCAGGCTCCTGACTAAAGGGTGAGGGTCCCACTGCAGGAGGGGGTGATAATATGCTCCCTCGGTGGAGAGCACTGCAGTTCCTGAAGGATCTCACCCACATTGTCTCCTTTGACCATCACAGCCACCCATGAGGGACGCAGCCTTTGATTGACACATCAGTGGCAACAAAAGACATCTGGGAGGGGTTTCAGTATCGCCCGACTCCCAGTCCCCAAGTCCCCCAAGCTACCCTCAGTAAGCTATAACCTAAGCAAAAGAATGTATATATGCCTCTAGATTATTTCCCAGCACCCCACTCCCCTTCCTCGGAGTATTTTGGTGCCCCTCTGTGCCTCTTTTTTTTTTTTTTTTTTTGAGTCAGAGTTTCACTCTGTCGCCCGGGCTGGAATGCAGTGGCACGTTCACGGCCACAGCAGCCTCAACCTGATAGGCTCAGGCGATCTTTCCCCCTCAATCTTCCAAGTAGATGGAACCACAGGCACATGCCACCACACCCAGCTAATTTTCTGGTTTATTGTAGAGACCAGGTCTCACCAAGTTGCCCAAGCTGGTCTCAAACCCCTGGGCTCAGGCAATCCTTTCGCCTCCACCCCGCAAAGTGCTGGGATTACAGGTATGAGCCACCATGCCTGGCTCCCTCAGTGGCTCTATAAACATGGAGCCTCATGGATGGCAAGCATCTTGCAGTAAAGTAAACTCAGACCCAGCCTGGCCAAAAACTGCATAGCTAGCAAAGAATGGCTAGCTCTTGAGATTCCTGGGGAAGGCCTCTCCTGTCCCATTCTGCCTCCTTGGGAAAGGGAAGGCCAGAACAACGTTGAGGAGGGAGTGGCTGGTAGCAGCCCCAGCCTCAGGCAGGCAGTGTGAAGGGGCAGGCGCCAGTCTACCCCATAACCCAGAGGGACGTCTCCAGGGAGGAGTCTGCGATGACTGTCAACCCGAGGGAAGTCTGGTGCTGGCTCTCTTCCAGCATGGGTCTGCTGCTGGTTCTGCTGTCTCCCAGTACGTGGGGGACGATGGCCTGGATTGCTCCATGGGGCTGGGTCCTGCGGAGACCACTTAGAAAGAAGGTCTTCTGCACTCGGCCTGTTTGGGCAGCAGCCCTGGTGCCTTCATGTGGTCCCTTTCCTGCGCCCAGCCCATCCTCAGGACCTCACGGTGAAGACCTGTGTCAGTGACAGGGACTGGGGAAAATATGCCGGGTGACCATAGGGAGACACTCTGGGTGTCTAGTTTTGACGATGATGATGGTCGGCCACACTAGAGATTCCAAAACTGGGTGCTCCTTGGGACCTACTGACGAAGCAAAAAGTCCAACAAGCCATGCCCACCTACCTACCCCTTAGTCAGATACTCAGAAATAACTCGAGGTTCTTATATGTTAGGCTCTTTGTTGACAATGTTGTGTTAAAGTTTAAAGCATAGCTGGGTGCAGTGGCTCATGCCTGTAATTCCAGCATTTGGGAGGCTGACACAGGAGGATCATTTGAACCCAGGAGTTCAAGAACAATCTAGACAACACAGTGAGACCTCATTTCTCCAAAAAAATTAGCCAGGCATGGTGGCGCATACCTGTAGTCGCCACCCAGGAGGCTGAGGCAGAAGGATAGCCTGAGACCAGGATGTTGAGGTTGCAGTGAGCCATGATTGTGCCACTGCACTCCAGCCTGGGCAATAGAGTCAGACCCTGATTCAAAAAAAAAAAAAAAAGAGGCTGGGCTCAGTGGCTCAGCCTGTAATCCCAGCCGAGGCAAGTGGATTACCTGAGCTTGTAGGTTCGAGACCAGCCCCGGCAACTTGGTGAGACCTCCTCTCTACAATTAAAAATAAAAAATTAGCTGGGCATGGTAGCGTGCATGTGTAGTTCCGGCTACTTGGAAGGCTGTGGTGGAAGGATTGCCAGAGTCCAGTGTATCAACGCTGGGGTGGCTGTGAATGTGCTACTCCAACCTGGGTGACAAAGTGAGACTCCAACTCCAAAAAAAAAAAAAAAAAGAAAAGAAAAGAAAAGAAAAAAATAACTCAAAATTTGAAGCATAGATCTGTTCATACTTTTCTCATGTTTATTTTCATGGCTGTTATGTAGTTTCAAGGCTATAGCAGAAAATGTATCTTTAAAAACCACCTTGGTTTTGAGTGGTCTTCCCGTGAGGTAGCTGTGACCCATGTGGTGTGCCCAGAACAGTAAGTCATCTGGGGATCACCATCCCAGGCTTGGCAGGGCTGGACACCTACAACTGGGGCTTGTGGTGACTGAGCTGCTCCATGCTGCTCCAGGGACCCCATTTGTCCCTGCTCTGGACAAGCTGAGCTTTGCTGCCTCTTCTCCCCACACTCAGGCTCAGCTCGTCACCCTCAGCTGGGAGACACTAAGGCTGGAGACACACACCCTCTGGACTTTAGTCCTGCCCTAGGACCAGGAGGCGCTCTCTCATACTTGAGGATGCCAGCCATTGTCTCTGGTTCTTTGTTGGCTGGCGCCTCCTCCCTTGTCACAGCTGCTGTTGAGCCCCAGGAGGGAACTGGGTGCAGACAGCAGGACAGGACTGGTCAGCACGGAGACTACCTATCTGTTGCTGTCGTATCCACCGGTTTCCGGTTGTGGGATCAGCCTGGTGGGATAGCCAGCCCAGAGGCATTCTGTGGTGGGAAGCGGGCAGGAGAGAGTGGTGGACAGAGCATAGGCTTTGGTGTCAGACCTGGGAGTGTTTGCCCTGCCTCTGACTAGTGGTGTGACTTTGGGCAGGTCTCTAATCTCTCTGAGCTGAGTCTCACCATCTGCATGTTGGGAATTAGATATGAGTGGGTTAAATGAGATGGTGGCTGTGAGTTTTCCATGCAAAGTAGACTGCCCTTCTGACACTGGTTTCCGTGCCCTCCTCCTCAATCTCACTGCACAGTCAGGACAAGATAGATGTCAGGACCCAGCAGCCTACCCAGCAAGCTGAGCATATTCCCTGGGAATCCCACAACTTCCAGCTCCTTTCATAAAAATGCAAACAGCATGTAAACCCAGCACTTTGGGAGGCTAAGGCGAGATGATTGCCTGAACCCAGGAGTTCAAGACCAGTCCAGGTAACATAGTGAGACCTCATCTCTACAAAAAAATCAAAAACCAAAAAACTAGCCAGGTATAGTGGCACACACCTGTAGTCCCAGCCACTCAGAGGCTGAGGTGGAAGGATCGCCTGATCCCAGGAGTTCGAGGCTCTGGTGAGCCATGATCATGCTACTGCACTCCAGCATGGGTGACAGAGTCTGATTCAAAAATAAACAAAGCAAAATCAGAGCCAGTCCCCCAGGATGCTGAGCCTCCTTCTGTGTCTGAGGGCCAAGGGCAAGGGAGAAGGCAAGTGGCCTTTTTTTGGGGACATTTTCTCCTTGTTGAGCTCAGATCCTTACCCCCTGATTACACATGCAGGAGAGGGCTGTGCCCTGAGGGATCATTCCCTTTTCTCTTCTCCCTTCACACCCCATCCCAGGGTCCCCACCTTCCTGACAGAGAGGCCCAGGGAAGGTAAGCCAGGTGAGCCCGGGGCCTTACTCAGGGGCTAGTTGGCAGGATCCCAGCAGGAGTTCTGTACTTTCCCAGGGAAGAGGGGACTCTGCCTGTCCCGGTACTTCATGAAGAGGATGGCAGCAATTTGGAGCCTGACCCTTGATGAGGTCATCGGTTTGATCATAGACACCTCTTCCAGCCCACTGTGCCCGGCCCCTGTGACATGTAAATTCAGGGTCTAGAAACAGACTTTGGGTTTGGCTCTGGGCTGGACTCTAGTTCAAGTCTTAAACACTGTCCACAAGTCATATCCAGGTGAGTGAAGATATGGACACTGTGGATTTTCCAGTGCCTTCTAGAATTTTCTTCCTAATCTACGTGATAGTAGTGCTGCCTCCTCGACACCGAGTTTGTCTCCAGAGCTGGAGGCTGGGCTGTTGTTCACTCCATGGCCACTGGGTGACACTGAGAAGCACTTTTGTCTGTACCCTCGCCCTGGGTCTCCATCTCTGCAGCCGGGACTCAGACTTGTGTGCACCAGAATCACCTGAAAGGCTGTTCAAACACTTTTGTCCTGACTATTGCTAGTTGTGTGATACTGTACTACCTCCTGAGACAGGTTATTAACCTTTCTGAGATGTTCTGACTCAGCCAGTCTGGGATGGGGCTGGGGGTCTGCATTCCTAACAATTTCCTAGGTGACATGGCTGCTGCTGGTCAGGGGACAGTATAAGAGGCTAAGAGCCCCTCCCAGGCTCCTGGAAGCCCGCCGACTTGGGATTGTGCTCTCTAAGTCTCACAGGAAGCAAGTGGAAGCAGCCATGGCTCTCCTCCCTGGAAGGCTCCTCTACCAGCACTCCCCTCTCTCAACATCCCCGTCACGAAATCCCTAGGGCACCTCTCCAGCAAAGCCTCAATAGCCAGACAGCTAACCTTTCCCCAAACACAGGAGCTCAATAGAGGGAGGTGCCATTGGAGAAAGAACAGGAAGAGGAGAAAAGTAACTGGAGAAGGTCAGGGAAGGAGACAGAAGGAGTGAGCCCCACAGGTGGACAGTAGTCCCAGTGCTGGTCCCAGATTGGATAGCCACCATGAGTGCTGGGCACCTGAGTGGGAAGACAGCCTAGTCCACTAACAAGACCCCTAGAGGGCCCTGTCTTACTCAGTTTGGGCTGCTGCAATAAAAAATACCATAAGTTGGGTGGCTTATAAACAACAAACATTTATTTCTCACAGTTCTGGAGACTGAGAAGTCCGAGATCAAGGTGCTGGCAGATTCAGAGTCTGGTGAGAGCCCATTCCTCATAGACGGCGACTTCTTGCTATATTCCCTCTTGGTGGAAGGGGCTAGGCAGCTCTCTGAGTTCCCTTTGATAAGGGCACTAATCCCTCATGACTTAACCACCTCCCATAAGCTCCGCCTCTGAGTACTATCACAATGGGGATTCCATTTCAGCATATGAATTAGGAAGGACACAACATTCAGACCACTCCAGTCCCCTCCTCCTGCACTTCCTCCTGGCTACCTTTCCCTGGTGCCTATGGCATCGACTGAGTTCTGGCTTGTGGAATATGGGTAGAAGTGATGCCCTTCCTGAGCAGGTCTGCCCCACAGAAGCCTCCCATGTGACTCTGTACTCACTCCCTCATGTTGTGCACCACTTGGATGTGTGCCAGCCTCCTGGGAGGGCTGCCTTGGGAGCCACACCTTGAAGATGATGACACTTGTAGCACCTGAATGGTTGTATGGAGCAGAGCATCTCCTCTCCAGATCTGACAGACTTTAAGTAAGAGGAGAACGAACTCCTATTGGATGAAGTCACTGAGATTTCAAGGTCTACCTATTATAGTATCTTCCATTACCTTAACCAACATATCTGAGCCCCCACTCTGATGGAAAATGAGAAAGAGCAGATGCCATCACGACATACAACCATTTGGTCTCTCCATTAGCTTCATCAGAACAAGCACGTTTGACTTCTATTCCAGGATGACACAGTCACCATGTGCTGAATATTTATCATGTGCCAGCCTTCATTTATAACTGTTTGTTTGGTTTTTTTGAGTCGGAGTCTCACTGTGTCACTGGCACGATCACAGCTCACCACAGCCTCGACCTCCTGGGCTCAGGTGTTCCTTCCACCTCAGCCTCTGAAGTACCTGGGACTACAAGTGTGTATCACCATGTCCAGATAATTTTTAGATTTTTTTGTAGAGACAAGGTCTTGCTATGTTGCCCAGGCTCGTCTCAAACTCCTGGGCTCAAGCAATCCTCCCACCTCGGCCTCCCAAAGTACTGGGATTATAGGCCTTCATTAATTCACTTACTCCTCACAATAACCTAAAAAGTAGGAGAAGGTGGTACTATTATAATCCCCATTTTGCTGATGCAGATCTGAGGTGGGTGCTGGGTGCTGTTAGGTATTGTGCCCAAGGTCACGATGTGATAGTCTTTAGTAAGAAACCATCTGTCTCTAGCTCTCACACTCTAAACCACACTATCTGCTCTCCAAAGACTCAAGGCCAGTCCTCAGCTCATGAGGAGCTTATGCTTGAGTTGGGAAAACAAGGTGTGGACTTGGGATCAGGGAGCAGAATTTTTCTGACCCTAGGGTTACTTGTTAAATCCAACTATTTATGACTCCAGAGTTGAAGGAGGAAAGGAAGGTGAGATTAATGTGACAAGGACAGACCCATTGTAACCATAGGGGTTGTGGAAATAATGTGTGAGTTTGGAGAACTCTGAATTGACAGATTCCCAAACTCCCTTCCCTTCTCCTTAGCACCATCTTGTACTCTCCTCTATAACCTTGTGGGTACAGGTCAAGAGTTGAACACAGGAGAGGATTGTTGAACACAGGAGTGCATTGTTGTGTGCCTAGAACGGTGCCAGGCACATAGTAGGCATGCAGTAAATGTCTGTGGAAAGAATTAATGGGGAGAAACTTAGCAGCAAGAGCCAGTATACTTTGGGGTCTCAAATGATTGAATCTTAGGGACAGTAGAACTCTGGAGAGGTCATCTATCTGGTCCATGTCTTGCTTCCACTGAGAACTGCCTGCCAGCCTCCCTCTTTTTCCTTTCCTCAAAAACTTGATGAATATCAGGACTGATTAAGACCTTGAAACACCACCTAGCCCGCCAAGTCTCATAGGTGACTGAATACAGTACTTCAGCTTGTGGACCCCACTCCTAAAGATTCCGATCAAATCAGTCTAGGTTGCAGTCTGGACATTGGAAGTGTTCGCAGCTCCCCAGGTGATTCTGATGTGCAGCCAAGGTTTGGAGCTAGGGAACTAGCCCGACCCCCTCATTTTATAGCCCAAACACCAGAGAGGGGAGGGGGCATGCCCAGGATTGTCCAGTCGGTGAGTGGTAGGACTGAGGCCCAAATCCAGTGAGAGCTGTTCTCTACTCAAAAGGCATCTCCATCATTTATTCAGAAAACACATTTTAGGGTCTCCTGGCTTTTTGTGCAGAAGGTTCTCCTAAGCTTGACGTTGCAACCTTCAAACTTTTTCTTAATCTGAGATTTCATTTGAATCCAACAGAGAGTGTAGCCTCACTGAGGTGTCCTTCCTTTGCAGCCCTGTGCACTGACTCCTTCAGCTCCTTGGGGAAGTCTCCAGCTCGCCTTCTTGGATGCCTGCCTCTGCTCTCCCTCTCTGTCCCTTGCCAGTTTTTTTCTAAACTTCCTTCCTCTACCTCACCTGACCTCTAACTCATTCATTCTTCTTTTGGCTGGTCCTCCCCAAATCACCACTGCCCACTGAGCCGCTCCCCAGCAAGACCTGGAAATACGTGATTTCACCTCCTTATTATTCACTTCTCTTCCTTAGTGACTCCCCTCTGACCTGGCAAAGGGAGGGCTGGCCCCAGAGGACCCAGCTCTGTCTTCCTCACAGCTGGCAAACAGCTAACTTGAGTCACGGCCTTGGAACACAAATAATCTGCTTTCATTTATTTAAAAAAAAAATACACTAGCTGCCAGAAAAACACACTGATAAGGGCTTTGGTGAAAGATGATCCCGAGCAGATAAACTGCTCCTTAATCAGCAGTGCAGTAAATAAAACCCCTCATGGGGCACCTTGCTGAGGGTATTTTGGGCGGCCTGGAGAATTTTTAACCCTCATTAGCCCCAGCTACAAATGGATTCGTTGGAATTTTTACACGCAGCCATTAAGCCTTGAGTAGGGCATTCAGTGTGTTGTTACAAATGCTCTTGCTGACCATGCCTCCCAGTGCCTCATGAGCAGAGGAGGCTGTTGTGTTCCTGTCTTGCAGGGGTGGGTGAGATCACTGCTGCTCTCATTCATTCCTGAAAACATCCCCGCCTCCCAGCCACGCCCTTGGGCGCCACAGAACATCCTGCCTTTTAGAACTTTGCAGATCATTTTTATTTCAAGCACGGTACAGCTAATAAAACCAGCAGTCAATTACATGGACGGAGCTCAAACATCTAATATTGAGACACCTGATGGTGTACAGAAAACATGAGCACAGTGTCTCTGACACGCAACAGGGACGATATACACAGCTAATCCATCATTTACCAATTACTTCCTCATGCCCCATCTTATTTAATCCTTATGGAACTTCTGTGAGGTAGGTGTTATGGGACCAATATCCAAGAGGGGAGACACACTCAAAAGTGCATGGCATGGCCAAGCCTACTCTGCACCGATTGTGCCTTACAACATTTCTGGGTGATTTTGGTCCTTGTTCTGAAGGAGAACCGAAAGCGACTGCTTTAGGTCTTGCTTATTATAAGGAGCTTAGAGTCTGCACACAAGAATACCCCTGAAGGCAGAGAATCATGACCAAGGGGGGAGACAGGAGGAGAAAAAATATAAACCATCTAATCCAGAGGGGGCAAACTGGACACTGCACACCAAAATGGCCCAAAGACATGTCCCATCTCGCCTACACACTGTTTCATGAGGAAATTTCTTATGACTATTTGAAAAACCAGAACATTTCACAAAAAGATCCAGACTTCTGAGTTTGTCTTGAAAAAGGGTAACTCTGAGGACACGAGCCACTTGGCCAGTGATTGGTTGAAGCCGACCAGAGGCTACCCTCTCTAAGGGGGCTTCCCTCTCCAGTTTGCCACAGTCCCCACTCAGCCAGCTTTGCTTGTTTCTGTTATCTGCCTGATCCTGTTGACATTTGAGGTTATGACCCCTGATCTATTTCCACTCACTCCCTTCCCACGAGAAAAGCAAGAACATGAGAGATGAAGAGACCAAAGTCAAAGGCAAATGAGTGTTCTTGAGAAAGCTGCTTAGCTTCCCGATGCTGCAATTTCCTCATCAATTGATAACACTTGTATTAGTCTGCTCGGGCTGCCATAACAAAGTACCACAGCCTGAGTGGCCTAAACAACAGACATTTGATTTCTCACATTTCTGGAGGATAGAAGTCCATGATAAAGGTGGCTGCAGATTTGGCTTCTGATGAGGACCCTCTTGCAGGTGGCTACCTTCCTGCTATGACTTCACATGGCATGTGTTCAGGAGGAAGGGAGGGAGAGAGGGCTGTCTCTCTGTCTCTTCTTATAAGAACACTAATCCTATTGGATTAGAGCTCTACCATGATGACCTCATTTAACCTTAATTACTTCCTTAGAAGCTCCATCTCCAATTACAGCCACACTGGGGGTTAGTGTTTCAACACTCATCAGGAGGGGTGGATACAAACAGACTGTAACAGTGCCTTTTTCCTGAGGTTCTTGGGGAGGGATGGAATGAATAAATGCGTGAGAAGGGCTCAAAACAATGTCTGACATGTAGTGCGTTCTCGGTAATTGTCGGCAATCATATATGATGATACTATTGAGGGTGTGGGTGTCCTCTTTAGCTTTGTGAAGTACTTCTTCTGCCAAAATATGTTTGCCATGGGCACCCACTCTGCCACCCAAACAGCTGCCATTTTTCACGGGACCCAGGAAAGTGCTGCAATTAAGAAAGAATGACCCTTTGGCTCATTTTAAATGCAGAATCCTTTCCTCAAATTGGATACTCAGAATCAAGGGAGAAAGCTGCCTGTGGGTTCTCAGTGTGAACTCAACACATCCCGGAAGGACGTTGAGCCTCTGAAGGTACTTGTGCCAACAGTTATGAACACACGAATGGCTTGTTTTCCCTCATGTATCATTCAGTCCTTGTTACATCTGATCTGTCTTTCTCTTTCATCTCCATGTGTGTGAACTGCCCCTAGAAAACACAAGGGCGTGCACCCCGAAGATAGGGGTATACCAGGTAGTCTCTGTTTTTCCCCCAGGTTCTCTTTCTGCCCTGTTCTGTGCACAGGAAGCTGCCCTCAAGGGCCTGGGCTCCTGTGACTCCTACTCTCACTGGGCTCCTTCAGGTCTAGGTGGTACAGTTTTCCAGACATTGCTAGTCCTGGGTTCTTCCCCATCCTTGATGGTTCCCTTAATCCTGCCTATACCTATGTCAACAGTCCCTTCAAAAATGCATTCCACTTAAATCTTTTTGTGAGTTCCACCTGACTCCTGCTTGGCTCCTGACTGATACAGGAGGAACCTGATCTGCATATAGTTTTCTGGAGGTTAGTAGAGAAGTCTGAACCCAGATAGCTCTGCTCAGTGACCAGGCATGATGGGACACGCACTCATCCTGCTCAGGGAAGCGTATCCAACCCCAATTTCCACGAATATTTATGATACAGATTCTCTGGCATTCACCAAATAGATAGGGGATGCTATCTGCCTTGCCCAGGAAGTTCCAGGCAGAGCCAAGATGAGCAGGTGTAGCTGGCTGCCTTCATAGTTCGTGGGTTCCTGAACCTTCAGAAACTCCCCAGGGTAGCTCTCTTACAGTCCCAATCACATGTCTCCACAGCGGCTGCTTTAGGTCTTGCTCATCTGACTGGACAGGCCTGAGTCACTGCCATTTTCCTTTGGGACGATGATGCTGTCTTGTTAAACCCACTTTATTTTTGTTTTCCGAAGTGCCAGAGAGCCAAAAGCCGCGCTTCCCCCATACAATCCCCGTCGTCCCAAGGCATCTTAGCAACTGCTTCTGTCTGTAAATCTGTTCAGGAAGGCCCTGCAGAAGCCAAATCCAAGTAGCTGCAAGATGGCTGCTTTCCTAGGAAGGGGCAGGCACAGAGCCTGCGACTACACTGTCAAGAAGGTGACAACAGGCTTCTCACTGAAGGCTGCTATTGTAAGAGAAGGCAATCATTTTACAGCAGATGATCCTCTTCTTCTCTGGGCAAAAGGAGCTGTCATCCAAGAAAGCTTAAATTTCTGCTCCCTCTAGCCAAATGTCCTCAAAGTACCTTAGAACCCTAAACCTGCAGGAAGGACCATTATCCAGGGCCCAAGGTGCTGCCCATGGATTATTCAGACTCTAGTTCGGACCAGTCCCCGGTCTTGGTCATTTAGTTTTCACTTCTCTTCCATTTTCTCCCTTCTCTGACATCCCTCTCCAAGAGACAGGAGAAATAAATGAATCCGAAATTCCAGGCACTTCCCTGAGAGGCAAAAATTTGAACAATAAGACAGTAGAGCTCTTTGATCATGAAGATGTCTGGTGTCTGTGATTGCCATTTTAATCTATGTTCTTCCTGCTATTAAAAATGAAAAGGAAAAGAAGAGAATTGGATTAAGAGAATCTAGATCTACCTCCCAATTCTGACACTTACTAGATTTATATTACCTTGTGGAAGTCACCTAACCTTTTAAAACTTTTTCCTTCCTTTGTAAAATGGAAATAATAATATCTATCTCACAGAGTTATTATAGTGGACATTTATTGTGGTTTGGGGTTATTCAGCTTCCTCCCTTTTTGAAGTTTTCATTTGGAAATAATTTCAAACTTACAGACAAGAGGCAAGAATAAGAACAGGGCAAAGAATACCCGGATACCTTTTACCCAGCTGAGTGGCCGTTCCCTCTCCACATCTCCGTGTATACACGTATTTCCTAAGACTAAGGCTATTCTCCTGCATCACTAGTGCAGTTAATAAACGAAATAAAGTTAACATAAATGCAATGCTTTTTATCGAAACTAACATATATACTCCAAATTTGTCCATCAATCCAATAATATCATTCACATTTTTTTTTTAGGCAGGTCAAGGTCCAGTCTATGATCATCTGTCATATATTGTTGTCATGTCTCTTTCATCTTCTTCGATCTGTAATATTTCTATAGCTTTTGTTTTTTATTGCATTGACAGCTTTAAAAATATACAGTTTAAAAAAATTTATAACTTTCTTATTTTGTATAGGTCTGATGTTTCTTCATGATTGGACTCACATTGTGGATTCTCAGCTAGAATATTGCACAGGAAATATTGCATCCTTTTTGAGGTATCACTTCTGAAGCCATATGAAATCCACCTGACCATCACTGGTGATGCTAATTTTGACCACCTGGTCAAAAGTAACACCAGTTCTGTAACTTAACTTCTCCACTGAATAGTTACTATTTTTCCCCTTGTGACTAATAAGAAATCTGTAGGAAGACACAGTCTGGATAAGACCATGCATACCCTGCTCCTCATCAAAATTTCCCTTAGATTTAGCATCCATTTACGATTCCTGCTTGAACCAATCTTTACTATGATGGTTGCCAAATGATGACTTTCTAATTCTGGCACTCTCTCCACATTGGCATTGTACTTTATGCAAGAGTCTTCCCTACTCCATTTATTGACCTATTTATAACCAATATGGACTCACGGATTCCTATTCTTTCCAATGGTTGTAATTCATTATTGTAGTTGATTATTTTGTACTAAAAGTGTCCCAGATTTGACCAATGGGAGCCCTTTAAGATAACTCCTTGTTCTGTGCCCTTGTGAAATGCCCTTATTATTTTTTAAGCAGTTACTCTTTGACATAATAAGATTGTGATAGTTGATTTTATGTGTCAACTTGACTGGGCTAAGTGATGCCCACATAGCTGGTAAAATATTATTTCTGGGTATGTCTATGATGGTATTGTATTGCCAGAAGAGATAGCATTTGAAAAGATCAGTTCACCAATTCAAATGATTTGCTTTTCAGTGTGGGTGGGCATCATCCAACCCATTGGGGGTTGACTAGCAGAAAGACAGAGAAAGGGTGAATTTGTTTCCCCTGCTTGAGCAGAGACATCCATCTTCTCCTGCCCTTGGATGTCAGTGCTCCTGGTTCTCAGGCTTTTAGACTCAGATAGGGACTTATTCCGTCAGCCTCCTGATTCTCAAGACCTTCAGACGTGGACTGAATTATATCACTAGTTTTACTAATTCTCCAACTTGCAGAGAACTGAGTGTGGGACTTCTTGACCTCAGTAACCATGTGAGCCAATTCCTATAATAAATATCCTCTAATATTATTTTATTTTTATTTATTTATTTTTTTGAGTTGGAGTCTCACTCTGTCACCCAGACTGGAGTGCAGTGGCCACTCCCGGCCACCATAGCCTAGACCTGCTGGGCTCCGGTGATCCTTCCGCCTCAGCCTTCCAAGTAGCTGGAACAAAAGGCACGCGCTACCACGCCTGGCTAATTTTTTTTTATTTATTGTAGAGATGAGGTCTTGCCAAGTTGCCCAGGCGGGTCTCAAACCCGTGGGCTCAGGCAATTCACTTACCTCGGCTCCCAAGGCGCGGGATTACAGACTGAGCCACCGAGCCCGGCCCGGAAGAGACACTTAAAAGGTCTGGCCATCAGCCTGTCAAGATAGATTCCTCCCGTCTTGGGCCAGGGCCCCCTCTCTTCTGTGCTGCTGAAATAGAAGCAAACCTGTGTTTAGAGTCTTCTTTTCTGTTTCCTTTACCTATATCTCTCTGATTGATTGGTCCTAATGGAAGCATCTGCCAGCAGCCACCACCTTGAACCTGATGCCTTTTGTGACTCACTAATTGTGCTCTACTCTGTATTGGAGCTAGTCCTGCATGTTTATGGCACTGTAGGTTTCAGAGTTCTTTCGTATCCATTTATCTCACTTGATAATATCCTCTTGTGTGTTTCAATCCCAAGTAATCAAGTAGGTGCCTTTACATTGTCTTTCCTAAAGCAGCCAATGCCTCTCGGGGTGGCAGTGCCAGAAGGAGCTTTTCCCCTTGATTACTTCCTGATCAGAGTTAAACATCACTCTGCTGGGGGGAAGTGCCATGAAGCCTGTCTCCTTTTTTCCTTGAGGAACTGATAGCTCATTTTCTCCCCCTGCTAGATTAAGGGGTCCTGTTTCATGAAGCGTCTTACTAGAAGTGTGTGTCTCTTGCTTGATCCCTGCCTCTTGCCCATAGTGATGCGGAAGACCATTTATATTTGTGTCTGAGCACTGTATTGCTGTATTTCCTTCTCAGTTACATGGACACAGAACAGTATGAAGAAGCAGTGCGGGACTATGAGAAAGTGTATCAGACGGAGAAAACTAAAGGTAACGGAGTTGAGACACTGGCTTCTCAGGGACTCTGTGACCTTGCTTGTAGACCCTAAAGCTGGACACAGGTTGTTTGATTCAGGGATGTCCCCTGAGCTTATTTGATCCCTAGCCAGGAAGCAGTGAGTGGAGGTCCTGGGTGGGGACAAGAGACATCTGTTTTCTGGTCCCAGATCCTCCCTGTGACTTTCACTTCCTCTTTTGTGTGATGAGGCCAGTGTGAGGAACCGAAGATTTGTTCTCATCTGCAGAAGAAAGCACCATAAAAGCCCCTGGCTTGGTTAACAAGGCTCCTTACTCCCAGGCAGCTGGGCTGGG
Source organism: Tarsius wallacei (assembly GCA_963574415.1). NCBI lineage: Eukaryota > Metazoa > Chordata > Mammalia > Primates > Tarsiidae > Tarsius > Tarsius wallacei. The sequence continues at coordinate 1,415 of CAUYQG010115728.1, read as the reverse complement.
ACCTGGCAAGGGAAACCAGAATCAGATTTGGCCTTTGATGCCAGGTGTCTCCTTCTAGAACACAAACAGCTCCTAAAAAATGCACAGCTGGAACTGAAGAAGAGTAAGAGGAAAGATTACTACAAGATCCTGGGAGTGGACAAGAATGCCTCCGAGGATGAGATCAAGAAAGCATATCGGAAACGGGCCCTGATGCACCATCCAGGTAGAGCTGGAGGGGCGAGGACTCAGCAGGGAGAGTCCGCCGGGCAGCCCACCACTAGGCTCAGTCCTCAGTCTGGGGGAACTTAGAGAGGGGCCTCAGTGGGCATAAGGTGCTGCAGCATCCATACTCTACAGATTTGGGGAAGTGCCAAATCCCAAGATCACACTACACAGTGGTTTTACTCTTACACTTTGTTTTCTTGAGACTCTGCCTCCATCTGAGTTCTTCCCACATGCCTCCCTCTAGATCGGCACAGTGGAGCCAGTGCGGAGATTCAGAAAGAGGAGGAGAAGAAGTTCAAGGAAGTGGGAGAGGCCTTTACCATCCTCTCTGATCCCAAGAAAAAGACTCGCTATGACAGTGGACAGGACCTGGATGAGGAGGGCATGAATATGGGCGGTGAGTTGGTTGGGGCTGCCTGGGCGGAAGCGGACAGCTGTGGAATGTTAGAATTTCTTCTGAGAGACTCCAGAGTAAGAGTCTGAATGTGATCGGCCGGTGGCGTGCATGGTTTGTAAAGCGACCCTCTGATGAGTGCCTGCAATATGTCAGGCACTTGTGTTGGGGGCTGGGATGGTGAAGACCAGCCCCATCAGCTCCCTGACCTCCAGAAACCCACCTTCTAAGGGTTTGCAAAGTTAGCCCATGGGCCCTTTCTGATCCCTGGCCTACCCAGAATAATAGACATGGCATCAGACAGCGCAGGCAGGTGCCAGGTTGGGTGTGCCTAGGAGGCTGAGGCAAGTACCAGCACGGTGAGGCTTGTAGGCACAGGAAAGCATAGCTCTGGGGTCCGTGAGCTCTGTCCAGGGGCATCACGGCAGGGTGCTGGAGACAGGCAGCCAGCTCAGACCTCAGAAAACCACCTGCATGGTGGGGAGCATGGGCCTGTCCCATTCTCTGCAGAGATATGTGCCCTTACCCTTATGTTGTCAAGCATTCCTGCACATCCTCACCAATTTTAGTTTCCCAAGAAGACTTGGTGTGAAGCAAGGCAACTATCGTCAGTGTTGCTGCTCACGGTAGGCTGTCAGGGAGTGAAGGGGCCCTGGACCATGCAGGGCACAGATCCTCATCTCTGATGCCAGCCCTTTCTCTCCCACTAAGAGAATCTACTGGATTTTTTTTTTTTTTTTTGGTCAGAGTCTCACTCTGTCGCCCAGGGTGGAGTGCAGTGGCACGCTTACAGCCCCCATAGCCTCAACCTGCT
>CAUYQG010115726.1:0-16605 GCA_963574415.1 Tarsius wallacei | reverse complement strand
CTGCATGTGTTCAGACAGTTTTCCCAGCACCATTTACTGAATAGGTTCTCCTCTCCCCAGTGGTCGATGGTGGAGGCTTTTTCAAAAATGAGTTTGTTGAGAAATTGCGGTTTTGCTTCTGGAATTTCTATCCGAACTTTTTTAATGTGAGAGAAAAAAAACATCTTATGGCATTCATGCTGCTATTTTATGTTATCATTGTTACACTGGGCACAATTTTAATTAATATATATATTTATATATATGTATAATTTGCTTGGGTCTTGATCAGTTGTTCTGCCTCCAAGAAGAAAGTGCTTTAATTCCAAGCAGCCTCTCATGTCTAAGGATGTTCCAATCATCACAAAGTACATTGCAACCTACTAAGACCCTGTCTTATTTAGCCTTGTTTAGCCAAACCATTTCTCAACTTCAAATAGCAAAGAGACAACTCACATTATCCATTAGGTTCTAATTTTACAAGTAATTGACAAGAGTTGGACCAGTTGAATAGGTATTGCCTGAAGATCTTTTAAAATCCCATATGGTCCCAAATCCTAAAAGAGACTAACCAACTGACTCACTAACCAGTGCTCACACACACTTACTTATTTCATCCAATATATGTTGACTATCTTTTGCCCACAAGAGCTAGACAGGCTCACAATGTACAAAGATGAATCAGAAGTTGTTCTCATTAAGTCAACCCTACATTTCAATTTAGCAAGAAACACTAAACCTGGGCTGAAATATGCTGGTGGGGCCAGGAGCTGTTGATGCCTCTATCACACCACAGTGTAGTTCACCCAGCACCAGACATAGTTGGAATCTTTTTTCCTCCAATACTGGCAGATGAGATAGATAGACAGACAGACAATAGATAGATGGATAGGTGGATGGATGGATAAACAAATGGATGAGTGGATGAATGAATGGATAGATAGATAGACGCATAGATACCATTATCAAAAGTCCCATGCTCTATTTTTTGGTAGCATTGCATGCCCAATTATGTGACAACTAGCAAGGATACCTACTGTGACCATTAGAAACTTTGGATGGCAGTAAATCCTCCAAAATTGCCAGCCTTGAAATCTGATAGAGAACAAAATGAGCAGATGAGAGATGCTTCTCGGCAATTCAGCAAAGTGATGATTCTGTTGAGACTGAACACACATATACACACAAAGTGTTCAAAATAGGAATAACTCTCAAGGAGAAGCACAAAGGGATTAGAAGGCCAATTTCTGTTACTGGCCTTAGATGAGTTTACTGTTCACTTATAAATACATGTAAACAAAGCCCAATTAGTCTTTAGTTCAAGGAAAAGAGACACAATAGAGAAAATGATTGTGAATGGCTTTCAAGAATTGTTTATTCTTATTTTTCCATGTAAATCATGGAGACTCATTTTCTGTATTGAATTTTGACTGGATTGTTCTCCAATCAAGAGGCTCTGTATTATCATATTTTGGAAGCAACGTTGTTCCTACTTCTGAATGTAGATCTCCCTTCTTCTCTCTTCTCTCTCTCCTACTTTTCCCTCCCTCTTATTAAACTGATTGCATGTGAAATTAATTATCAGTCCTGTCACATCTTGCACTGCTAACAGTGGTCAGTATTGAATTATGGGGAACGTGAATGCAATTTTCAGCAGCCTAATTGCTTCTCCTGTACCCAGCGAAACGTTACATTAAATACTCAAGACAAACAGATTGTATTCAATTTCTATAACAAACTGGGGAGATTTCATTATCAGAATCCCTGGCATCTACTCACATGACTCCTTCTAACTGCTCTATCAGGCTGGTCTTAAATAAAGCAAATTCCTTCCTGAAGTTGTAGCTGCCTAGTGAGGTATTGATAGGTTATGTCCATTTGCAGGTCAAAGAGAAAGAAACAAACAGCAAGTGGTCCATGAGAGTAAAGTGGATGTATTAGAACAAGTCTGATCTTCTCTTTTGAAAGATGACTGACTAAATCCCACAGTGCCTTAATCTATTCTAAGCAATCAGGAGTGCAGTGACAAAAGACCCCCAGGGCTGTCACAGTGTTGTACCTAAAGATTACAAGAGATGAGCCCATAGTGACTCATGACTAATGTATTCCATGGATGTTGATTGGGAGTTTCTATTGCTCACTCAAGGAGGTCAGAGATTATGTAGGAGAAAAGACAAAATGAAAATAGAAGCTGTAAGGCACTGCATAAAGCATACTAACAGCTGTATCTTCAAAGTTTCTAGGAAGTTTAGCATATACTACTGTTGCAAGTCAAAAGGACTGAGATATTCAGTCCTTGAGTCAGTTGATGATGGTTGAATAGTTCATTAGGCAGATGCAGTGAAGCAGGACATTTTAGGAAAAATAATAATAGCCAGCTTGGATTGAGAGTTTTAATTATGCTTGTCCTTGTTGGAAGCAAATTGTATTAAAACACTTAATCATCATAATTCCTGAGAGGTATTATTCTCATCTTAATAATGAGGAAACTGAGGCATTGAGAGATTGTTACTACCTTAACATTACACAGCTAGTAACAGCGAGAATTCATACCCAGTAATATGAAGAAGTAAAAGATGAGCAGGGAATACAGAAATTGGTCATTAAGGATTATACTCGTCACCCCAGAGAGGCCGGAGTTAATTTGTTGGCAATGGGGAACTGCAGGAAAAAAGTGACAAGGTCAGATTTGCATTTTAGAAATATTCTTGTGGAAGGAGACAGAAAGATTGATTAGAAGGAAGCCAGAACAGGGGCTGTCAGATCAGTTGCACAGTTTTCACAGCAATCCAGTAAGAGGATGCCAGATGAGAGGCTGAACCCTGGAAGAACAGAGTTGAAGAGAGGACATGTGTGGGAAATATTTAAGGCAGACACTGGCACAATTTTGTGATAGACGGAAGTCATGGATGGAAAGTAGATTCAGTGGATCTACTCTTCTGATTGCCTTTCTCTGTCTCCATTCTCACCAAGTATCTTGAATCAGGAAGCAAGGTCATAGGGTTGATGAAGAAAAAGGGAGAAAGTTTAACAGAGAACAGGCTCAAGAAGGGAGAATTTAAAAGTTGAAATGTTTTAAAGGGTTTGGCAAGGTTGAGAAATGTCTATGAAGTATTCATGTGTTCCATGAACTAAATGTGGGCTAGCAATTGAATTATATATATATGAGTCATGACAACCTCATGTAGCAGCCATTTTCTTCTTCCCTGGGAGAGGGTTCTTGAACACCAAGTCATAACGTATCTTGCCTGACAGTTAGTCCTTGTTGGGGACACCATGACACATTGCCCAGGTGCTTCTCACCCAGCCCTAGGACCCACATATTGCTCAACTTCTGGGAGTGTGGGTGGCTGACTGGTCTCAACTGGGTCCTCTATAGGAATCGCTAAAAGAAGTTATCTGCCTCAAGGTTATACTAAAATAAACATAAAACAAAACAAATAAAATGAAAACTATCTAGAGAATAAATTTGCAGAGGTAGAATCACTAGTTTAATGGTGTTCATGGATTTTTACCTGTTTGACACATATTCCCAAGAGGCTTTTCAAATGTGCATCAACACACCCATAGAAAAGTACAATAGGGCTGGGCACAGTAGCTCACGCCTATAATCTCAACACTTCTGAGAGGTGGTGAGAAGATTGCTTGAGCCTAGGAGTTCAAGACCAGCTTAGGCAACATAGCAAGGCCCCATCTTTACAAAAAAAATAGTCAGGCATGATGGCGTGCACCTGTAGTCCCAAAGGAGGCTGAGATGGAAGGATTGCCTGAGCCCAGGAGGTTGAGTCTGTGATGAGCCATGATCATGCCACTACACTCTGGCCTGGGCAACAGAGAGAATTCCTGACTCAAAATAATAATAATAATATAGATAAATAAATATGAAATATGATTAATTTTACCACTTCTCTCACCATCTTTTTAGAAGCTATATTTTGTATTCTCAGATTCCACTAATCCTCAGGAAAGCTTTTACAGAAGAATAGTAAACCTTGAAGCATTAAATGTATATATTTAACACAGTATATCATCTGGAGTCAGTGGCAAACATTAAGACTAGAGAAGATAGAAGATTCTCAAAATTGACTAATAGCAGAGAAGGGAACCCACATTCAAATCTCACAGCTTTCTACTTTGGTTAAAAGCAATTATTTCCCACTTCACTCACTGATGAGTCCCAAACTAGAACTGGCTAAAAACAGTTGTGATTGGAGAAGGGATTTACAGAGACTATTAGATAAAGGTGAGGTTATCAGAGTGACTGTAGTCAACCAACTCTTTACTAACTGCAGTCAGAAAATAACATCAACAAGGTTTCCTGGAACCTGAGAGCTGAGTACTATAAAAACACTAAGACTATTATTATTATTATTACTATTATTATTATTATCATCATCATCATCATTCTAAAATTTGAATTCAGAAATAGCATTAACAAAAGATACTTATAGAGATTTGCCTGGTAAAGTTACATTCCCTTGGCTTAGGAAGAGAAATAAAAAGAAATCTTTATTGCTCTATTTTACTGATCAAGTTTTTACTTTCTCCTGTATACTTGGATTTTTAATGTTGTCTCTGATGAGTTGTGAAGATTAATTTTGCAGTTAATAAGATAATGTTCTAGTTTACCAATAATACTTCTTACTATAATATTCTATGTGATATTGAAACCCAAAACTGCCCAAAGGAATTAACTGCTAATAATTAATTATACCTCTATTGAACATTTTTTATAGCATGTTCCTTACTTGGAGATCATTTCAAAGTAGTAACAGTCAGAATTTGATATTTTACTCAATATTACAAAGAATACATGATATTTTACTCAATATTACAAAGAATACAGTGTTCATAAAACTGAATCTACCAACATATATTTATTTTTCTACTATGTCATATAGTCTTGTAGGGTTTTATGAGATATTAAATACAGGTTGATAATTTCTGCTCTCAAAGATCTCTCAATCTGCTAAGAAAGCAAGCACCATATATATGAAAAGATAAATGTCTCTATAATGTGTTTTTTTGTCATGAGTACCCATTTGAATGATCTGTGATTTTTTAAAAGTTATCCATAGAAATTCTGATCATTAGTTCTGAGACGGAGCTCTTTTTTTTTTTTCCCTAAAAGCTCTACAAGTGAAGTATGCTTCTGAAAAGGAGTTATTGTCTCAGATATTCATGGAAGGCAAGGCCTACTTCTACCTGGAATTGATTCTGGAAGTCTTTACAAAGTTAGCTTGGTGTTAGCTGGGTTTTGAAGAATAGACAGAATGTGGATAAACCAAGAGGGAATGGGGATATTTATGGGGCAAAAGTGAATGATCTCAAGAAAGAAATCAGAAAGTATAAGGAATGTCCAGAGGATGATGTATATGGCTGAGATGGAAGGGTTATATAATGGTAGTTAGAAATAAAACTTTAATATAGTAAGCACTAAAAACCGCAGAAGAAATTTGAATTTAAAACATTGAATGCAGTAAAGAGATTTGGATTATTGGAGAATTTTTAAGTCAAGGATTAGTCTTTCTGGTAATGTGAAATCATAGGTGTTTTGAGTGGAAAAGTGACTTCTTGGGAAAATATGTAAGGACATGAGAAGGAATTGAGAGGAAGCTGGTCAGGATGCTACTGCTCTGAGATTCTAAAGACCCTACTAAGGTAGTGGCATTGGAGTATGTAAAAGATGACAACATTTTAAAGGAAAAATACCCCTGATAGCGTGGCTAATTGGACTTTGGAAAAAAGAGAGAATTCATGCCTGAATGAATGGAAAATTGATGTTTCCATGTCCAAATGTAGGTAATTTCTTTACAAGAAACTGGCTTTGGTAGAAAGCTAAAATTAGGGTTTTTCTGATGTTTTGGATGATAGAGAAACAGTCAAGCAGAGACACCTGGGGACAGTTGGGCAAGTAGGATTGGAATCCAAGACTAAGATGGAGAGAAAGAGAGTTTGGAGAACTTCTTATGGCGGAAATAGTTAGGGGTCTTGAAAATGGATGAGACCTGAAAGGAATAAGATGTGTAGAGAGAGATAAAAGTTGAAGGACTGTGCTCAAACCTTGGAGAGAAGTATAAGGAGAGAAAGAAGGCATAGTAAAAAAAAGAAAGGAGTAACTAAGAAGAAAGACCAGAAAAAATGGGAACCTATGTGGAAGAGAAATTTCTGGGGCCCAGGAGTGATCAACACTATTGAAACACGACAGAGAAACCAGCAAGACGAGTAGTATTAGAATTAGTTTCCTCATCTGTGTAACAAGATTAATTATTCTGAGGTAATTCTTTGGATAACATGTAATGATGACTATTAAGCATTTAGCACAAAGCTAGGTACAAGAAAAGAATTTAGCAAACAGCATCTACTCTCGTAAATATGACAATTACCCATCAACACTCAACTGTGATGGGCAATTTTCTAGGTACACATCTAAATAAGATGCAACCCTTGGTTTCAAAGAAATCAGTGTCAATACAAAGGTAAAGATGTAAACAGATAAACACCATCTTGTGGCCTTGTTTTTATGAGAAAGATGCTTATATAGTAGAAAGAAGCACCAGGATGGACATGAGTACCTTAGGAGTACCTTAGGAGTCTTTAGCCAGACCCAAATGATAGGGCTAGCCGTACATGTAAAATTTTACCCTTACACTTGTAAAATCCATAGACTGTTTAATCTGTGTAACTGTTTTTTTCCTTGACTCAAACATGAAAGAACAGATCTTGGGAGGCAACAGCCAGGATTCAGAGTCTTCTGTGCACAGACTTCTAGCTTACTTTCTCCACCACAGATACATCAGAATGTCATTGAACAATGGGCATTGTCTGTAGCCTAAGTAGCAGTTAATCTTTAGGACCAATTTACAAATTAGGAAAACAATTATTTAGAGCTTGACAACAATAGGATTTGGTCAAATCCAATAGCTTTTTCTGTGACACTTCTGGCTGCTCAAGTAGTGAATCATTTCATACTTGGTGGAATCCAAGTCTTTTTGAACCTTTTTACTCAAAGTGTGGTTCTCTGACCAGCAGCGTGAGTATATGTGGATATTTGTTGCAAGTGCAGAATCTGAGACCCCACTCCAGATCTGATGAATCAGAATCTGCATTTTGTCAAGAACCTTAGGAATACTGCTTTCAGGCTGAGAGTCTCTGGGCTAGAATAATGAATGAGGGCTGAGGGACGATGGCCACATTCTCTGTGTTGTCCCAGTGTACTTATCGGGTGATATCAGAGCATTGTGAGGGATCTTAGATTACAGTTTAGCTTATTGTCCATGCAGAGGAGGCCACAATTAGCACAGGATGTGACTGCTTTTCTTAGCTGAGACATGTGACACGAGTTGGCACTAATTAATGTTTCTGACCTAATAATGCTAGAGACAGAAGTAATTATTTTGCACTAGCAACTGTTTGCAGACTTAGAAGCAAGAAAGACCTGAAGAGTCATTGGCCAAGAACTTCATAGATGGTTTATATAAAATTTACTGTCACTTGCTAACCACATGGCTTTAGGCATTTCTTTATTTTTCTTTCCTCCTCCTCCTCCTCCTCCTCCTTCTTCTTCTTCCTTTTTTTTTTTTTTTTGAGTCAGGGTCTCACTCTGTCAACCAGGCTGGAGTGCATTGGCATGATCATACCTCACCACAACCTGGACTTCCTGGATTCAGGTGATCCTTCTATCTCAGCCTCCCAAGTCACTGGGACTACAGGTGCTTGCTACACTGACTGGCTAATTTTTTAAAAAATTTTTTATAGAGACGAGATCTTGCTTTGTTGCCTATGCTGGTCTTGAACTCTTGGGCTCAAGCAATCCTCCTGTCTTGGCCTTCCAAAGTACTAGGATTACAGGCATGAGCCACTGCACCTAGCCTCTTTAGGCTTTTGTTTTCTTAACCTCTCTAAGCTTCAGTCTTCTCATCCACAAAATCTAGACAATTATTGTACCTGTTATGATAGAATTGCTAGGGGGTTAAATGAGGGACAGTATATAAGCCAGTTAGCTCAGTAGCCCTAGTGAGGGCTCAATACATATTACTTATTTATTATTATTTAATTTATTATTATTTAATTAGTTTTGATATCTATTATTCAATCTCTTATACAAGAATAGTAAAATAATAGACTTCTGAATATTTGGAGGGAAATTCAATAATTTAAGTTAAGTGGTGTTGGCAAATACTATGCTATTAGAAATCCAGGTGGCACTTGGGGATCTATTTTCTTACTGTCTATTCTGTGGCCAATAAAACAATTTACTCCTGACGTTCCTGCTATATTGGAGATGAAGATCTGGAATGCATCCACTCTTTCCCAAGGAAATGCCATCAGCTCACCATCTACACCCTCCGCAAATGGCTTTACAGCTGCAGAAGCAGGTTTGAGCAGATGAACACAGCAGCATATGAACACATGTTCATTCGCCTTTGCCACAATGTGTCTTACTCGACATTTTCTAGGAATGCATTTTAAGATGGAAATGCCTTTATTCCATTTATATCTAGTCAATTATCTAGTTCAGTTTCTCTTTTTACAATCTAATTAAACTCAGCATATCGACTCAGTTTCAGGCATAGCAGCTGTGGAGACTTTGTTTATCTGCTTTGAGAGAAAAAGGACAAGTTGGTGGAAGGCCTTCACATTTTGTGTGACTACATACAATTGAATATGAACACAGAATGGTATTCTGGCCCTAACATTAAATTCTGCTTTTAAGCTATTATAGTAAAAATAATATACTCATGTGTAACTCTGCATGTTTTCCAGGAAAACTCAAGTGATTGCATTTAAAGCAATGCCAGCTCGTTCTCTCTGCAGGTTTCTCTCAGAATAGTTAATTCTGAATTACTGGCCTGTCACTCACTAACTGCCATTCTAACATTTTTTACTTCTTCAATGAGACTGGAAGAAACTCTTAATGTGTTTTATCTAAAAATATATATTTTGTATATTCTAGAAACCATGAAAAAGTCCTTGAACTCTTAGTTGATATGTTTTCTTTAAGTTGTAGAATACTAGAGTATTTTGGTTTTATTGATTATATTTTATTATCATTCTTCTTCCACCACCAGTGTGAGGATTTTCTCCATCTTCTTTGAAGGGTTTGATGAGAGACTCCAAACCTCACAATGATTTTGCATAGATGTCTAACCTCTCATCATGACCACTGTTCATTTATTGAATATAAGAATTGCCTTTTGTTGATGCCATGACCCACAAGCAGTTGATTGCCTTCCTACTGTGTGCACAGCAGGTGATATTGCAGATATTACATTTTCCACATGACTGAGCCACTGACAAAGATTAAAAATTCAAAAGACTACCGTAGAGCCACAGTATTGTCCCCTCACAGGAAGCTTTAGAAGTACATGGCCGAAATTATGTCTGCTAAGCCTAATATCAGTTCCATTTTTAAGATACCAGTGTGACATCTTTTCACAGCTTCACAGGAAACCCAAAAGGTGACACGACAAAATGTTTCTACTTTTAGTATCTCTACTGACTCATGATATAGCTCAGGTTTTTAAAATTGTATATATTTAAGGTGTCCAACATGTCTTTCTAAATATATACATAGTGAAATAACTATTGCAGCCAAAAATTTAACATATCCATTATCTCACAGTTATTGTTGTTATAGCACCAAAAAACTACCCTCTTAGCAAATTTTATGTAATATCATTTTAACTATAATCCTCATGCTGTATCTTAGATCTCTAGACTTCATCTTCCATACCTGTAACTTTGTACCCTTTCACTTGCATCTCCCCATCTCTCCCACCCCTTCCCCTGGTAACTACCTTTCTACTTTGTTTTACTATGTATTCAACTTTTTATTAGATTCTGAGTGTGATGAGTGAGATTCTGCAGCGTTTTTCTTTCTCTGCCTGGCATATTTCACTTAGCAGCTTCATCCGTGTTGCAAATGACAGGATCACCTTCTTTTTAAAGCTAAATAATATTCCATTATATATGTAAATAGACCACAATTTCTTTATCCTGTTCACTATCGAAAGCCACTTGGGTTATTTTCATATCTTGGCTATTGTGAATAATAATGAACAATGAACATGGGAGTGCAGATATCTCTACAGGGTATTGATTTCATTTCCTAGGTATTTACCCAGAAGAGCATTACTGGATAATATGGTAGTTCTATTTTTAATATTTTGAGAAACAGCCATACTTTTTAAAAAAAAATAGTGGCTGCATCAATTTATATTTCCGCCAATAGTGTATATTTGAACTTTACTGTATATTTTGTTTCCCAAATGGATAGAAATATATGGGATAAAGTATTATTCATGGCAATGTAGTCTTCACATCCTAAATAGTTTCTCTCTGAATCCTTTCTAGATTACCTTTTCCCCCTGTGTGGATCTGAATATGCTCCTTTATTTCTAACTGTGCTACGTATCCAGTTTTAAAGACATAGCATTAATAAACAACACTGTTGTGTTACAGCAGAATGTAATGATTAAGAACTCAGGCTTTCCTCCTTAGATTTGAGCTGGTAACTGAGTCTCTTTGGCCATAGTTTCTTTACCTAATAAATAGGGATGATAATAATGCATGTCTCATAGGTCTGTAATAAGGGCTAAATGAATTATAATTAGAAAATTAGTGTAAAATGCCAAATATAATTATTATCCTACATATATATGAAATAAACAGTTATTTTCATTACATATTCATTTACATGTTTGTCTCAGTATATTATAAGCTTTTTAGAAGGCAAGACTTCTTAGATTGTATTCATTTTCATGTCTCTGTAACATAGCACTCCACTGAGTAGTTAAATAGTGAATGAATAGGTGTACCAATGGGTGAATAATCAATCATCTGGAGTCTATAACTTGTCAGAGAAAAATTTCTAGTTAGATTTTTTTCCCCCTTCGGGTGTCTTGTTTAAGATGGTCCTAGTGCCCAACACTACAAGAACCAGAGTTAGTTCTGCAAGTCAGCCTGGGGCCTGGATCTTCCTCTTAGATGCCTGGAAGTGTCTCCTGGGACCATCATGGGTCTCATTTATACTCTTTCATTCATTGGTTCATGTATTTTTATTTTATTTTATTTTATTTTTTGGGGACAGGGTCTCACGCTGTTGCCCAGGCTGAAGTGTGGTGATGTGATGCTGGCTTACCACAGTCTCGAAATCCTGCACTCAAGTGATCTTTCTGCCTCAGCCTCTAGAGTAGCTGAGACTTTATGCATATGCCACCATGCCTGACTAATTTTTGTATTTTTTGTAAAGATGAAGTCTTACTGTGTTGCCCAGGTGGCTCTCAAACTTTTGGGCTCAAGCAATTCTCCCATTTCAGCCTCCCAAAGTGCTAGGATTACAGGCATGAGCCACCATGCCTAGCCTGGTTCATGTCTTAGTAGTCATTTTCCTGTTTTTACATCATTGAAATAACCCATATGCTCAGTCTAATGCTCAATGCAGTTTTAAATTTTCTCCCCTTCTCAAGAAGAGAAATAGAAATATGGCAAATCTCTATGGAAACCTATATTTTCTCATATCTTTAGATCAGAAACTCTATCATTCTGCAGATAAACAGGTTGTAAAGTTTTTAGTGTTGAACGGAATTGAAATATGATGTTTGCTTTTATTGGTCCATTGCTTATTTGTGGCAGAAGTTATCCTTTACACAGTTTCATCTCTTCTTGCCTTACGACCTCTTTGTGAACTCACCACTCTCCTTGAGGGGTCACACCTTCAAAGCTTTCCCAGCACTATTGGCCCTGATAGCATCCCTTCTTTCCAAAGTTTCCAGATTATTCAGATAGAGTATTATTTCCAAACCAGTTGTGCTTAAGGATCATTATTTTACATCTACATAAATAAATAAATGAGAAAAGATGCAAAGCAGTAGAAAGACATGTAAGAGGAACAGGTTGACATGGCCAATTATAAGGTCATCTAGATTTTGCAAGTAGATTTCTGATTTTAAAAAAATCCTGGGGGAGAAGTAGGAAGAATGATGGCCATGTTTGAATCCTGTATCAATATGACAGGTAAAATAATGGCACATGAGTTGGTTATAAGCACCTCGCTTTTGGTAACTCTGAGTGTTTTAGTTCTTAAGATGGCAGTTCATAACTTTCAATAGCCTTTTTCTGAGATGAATTTCTGACCAGCTGGATGGTGATGGAAGTACAGGAATCTCTAAAAGTTACAAAATGGCTATGGAAGTTTTGGCAATAGATCCTTTAGATCACTGGATAATGCCTCCTCAGCAACATTATCAATAACCACTTGCCCACTAAGAGCTGGGACAGGGAGACATAGACCAAAACCTCACCACAGGCACATTTGCTACTCTGGACTGCTGGTTTGCTTCTTGGTATACCTCTAATTGTCTTTTCTTTCCTTTGGCTTTATTGAAATCCTTAGCTATCAAGTTCTATTTTGGTGCACTCCAGCCCCATTACAAAAGAGAGAAGAGAAATGGGCATATTACTCTCGGAGAAATGTCCCCAGATAACTTTCAAAAATGATCAAAACTGTATTGGAGGTTGTATTTATTTTAGTATTATATTGACTTTTACTTTGTTGGGGGCAAGGAGAATAAGAGGGAAAAAGGGAGACCATATTCAATTCCCAAATGGAAGAAAAAAAGGAGCAATATATTGAATTTCTGAAAAGAAATGCAACACTGTTCTGGGTTGCTACAGTCATTTATGAGAAGGACCTCAAAAAACCTGAAATTACTTTTTGGAGGGTAGGCCCTTTGTAGTTCAGGCTGCCAGCACTAGGTAAGTGTTCTAGGAACCCATCAGCCCATCAGTGTACTAGCTAGTATTGTGAAAGGCTGCGTCCGGCTTCAGTAAAATTTTTTTGGAGACTCTTTCAACACATTTGCCTATTTCATGATAGGTGACTTATGAGCACATCTGCCCACACTGCACTGTGTGTTCGGCAGTTTTTGACCAAAAACGCTATGACCCCCCCCATGCCCTACCCTCCCTATTCTTCTGATCTCACCCAAATAACTGTTTTTATTCCCTGGATGGAAAAGTTCCTCAAAGGGAAACGTTTTGCCAGTGTGAAAGAGGTGAAACAAAATATGGCAGAAACACTAAAAGGCATCACAATTGATGAGTTCAAAAACTGTTTTGAGCAATGGAAAAAGCATCTCGATAGGTGTATTATGGAGAGTACTTTGAAGGTGACTGAAGACTAAACACATAAGAATAAATACACAATTTTTATAAATAAATTCTGGAGTTTTGGGGTCTCCCCTTGTATACTCCTCATCTTCCCTTACAGCTGTTGACCTCTTGCTGGATCTGAAACACCACCTTCGGGAGCATTCTCCTACAACTGTTAGAAATCCAAATATGTTACAATTTTCCTACATTCTTCTCCCAGTATTCCAGCTTGGAGAGTTTGCAGAGCCCTAGTTAATTAGTGTTGAACCTTTCAGGGTATCTATGAATCATTGCAGGGGTGGTTCAGGACTAGAATTTTATTAAAGGCACAAGCTACATGGGGCTTGTGACGACTCAGATTCCAGAAGGGAGACAGTCATAGGGAGGCTCCTGGTAGGGGATAAGCAGGGTTGTAAGGAGTGTAAACACTGAAGGAAGATGATGTCCAAAGGTCTAAACAGGGAAGAAGGAAAACAAAAGAGACCCTCATGCAACAGCTGAGCTTTTTCAAAGGCACGGTTATAGAGAACAGATACATGTGTGTAAGCACTTGTGCACACGAGCTTGAAGATTAGCAACCCTTTCCCCGATAGAAATTTGATGATGGCAGCAACAAAACCTAAACAGAGAATAATTAAAGAGCAAGGGGGTAGCTAATGAAATGAAAATAACTTTAAAAGGATGAAAAGAAATTGTTGTTAACACACCATGTGGTTAACCCATGAACCCAGCTGCTGTGGAAACATAACACAGAGTCAGCTCCTGCAATGCAAATAAGCTACTTCCTAGGTAGAAATGGGGCTCTTTGAAAAAAGATTAACTTTCCTGTCCACAGGGGCATTATTTAACTCGCTGGAATAGTAATCTGGCAAATAGTGCCATTGTGGTCCAAGTGAATGCTGCTGGTTTCTGTTAGAAGAGCAGGTGCCACGAAGCTATGAAGAAAAATATTCTAGCACTTTTTTGTTCTCCATAGCTTAGGGAAAACTTTGAGCCTGTTCATTTTTGAGAGTTCCAGCAGTGCAAAGCAAGCTCTAAAATTTGGTAACCTGTGACTCACACGGGGCAGAATAAACCTAGTTCAGGAAACATTTCTCCAAAGGGTGTGCTGCTTACCAGTTTTGCCCACACTGGGTTTTGGAACCTTGACTGTTCTTGTCATTTGAGTCCTGATCCAAATTAAAATTAAATGAGAAACTCTACTTGGGATTTGAGTTAGCTGAGATCTGACAGACATTTATTTACATACCAAAACATGCATAACAGTGTGTAGCGCTTAATTCCTCCTTACAGAGGAACAAGTAAGCCTCTGAATCAGGTGGGGCTGAGGGAATATTTATATTTCTAGCTGTTTGAGGATTCCTGATTCCTTGTCACGTTATTTTATGTGTCATCCAGTGAGTCTCGTCTAAGCTCCAGGCCATTTTTACAGGAAAATATTCCTTCTATAAATAAAGAATTTAGACCAGAGGGAAAAGAATCTCCATGTCTTTTCTTGCAATTATTGGCCAGTGTTTGAACTTCATGTTCAAAGTTCTCAATACTTAATCACTTCCCATTGAAGTCCCTAAAATATCCATGTCTAGATGCACATTGATCTAGAGATGCCTAAACTTTGGCACAGGCTCTGCACAATACCTCTGCTTGAGGCGTCTCTCTGCTCGAGACTGCAGCAGTAGAAGTTTTTACACTACCCTGACTTGTTCCAAGGAAAAAAGCAACCTCTGTGTAATGCACTCGCTGAAAAGCTCTCTTTTATTGTGTCAAAGTTGTCCAGCACTTATTTGTTTGTTTATGGAAAGCCTGCTATGCTGGTAACCTGAAGAGATCTGAAGGGAAAAATTAAAACAAGGTCCTTGTCCTCATGTGTGTCATATTCTAGTGAGAGGAGGCAGATCATACTGGAATTGGTAAATTTTAGTCAATTGCCAATAGTCATAAGTGCTGGAGTGGAAAGAGAAGAACCTGAGCAGGAGGCACTTTGGGTAGTATGGTTGCAGAAAGCCCCTGAGGGGAGACAACACAGCCCACCTGGAATCTTGGAGATGAGGAGGAGCCAGAAAAGTAGGCCAGTTTCTGCAGAGGAAGACATTTAAAACTCACATAAATATGAGGCTGGCTTGTGCCCATTTTATAAATATTTGTATGGAGGCTCAACATGGTTAAGGAACATGTCTGTGGTCATTCCACCAGTGAGCTCTATCTCCCCCAGGTTTATCCTGATTCACCTGCATCCAACAGCCATGCGTTTTCCTATTTCCTTTACTATTTATACACATCTCAAACCCAAACTAAAGAACACTGGTTTAACATTAAATAAGAGGAACATTTTGATCAGCCCCCCCCTCCTTCCCTCTCCATGTTCTGATAACCACTATTCTACTCTATACTTCTATGATCAAATTGTTTAAATTCCACGTGTGAGTGAGACCATGCAGTGTCTGTCCTTCCGTGCTTGGCTTATTTCACTTAACAAAGTATCCTCTAGTTTCATCCAAGTTGTTGCAAATAATGTTTTAGTGTTCTACGGCACAGAATGATAACTATGGTTGATGATAATGTATTGTATAATTCAAAATAGCTAGAAGAGAGGATTTTGAATGCTCACACCACAAATAAATGACAGGTGGTAGCGATGATGGATATGCTAATTACCCTGATTTGATTATTACACAATATATACATGTATGGAAACATCATACTGTACCTTATAAATAGGTACTATTATTGTGTTCATTAAAAACAAAATAAAACTTTAACAAAGAAGGGGAAGGCATGAGCTAAAAAAAAAACAAATAAAAGCACTGAGTCAGAGGACCATTTTATGCTTCTTGATCAGACTTTGACAGTAGAAATATTAAGCTACGACTCTTGCCTGAATCAACAGACATGGAAGGCAAGAGAAATTGATTTAATGCTAAACAGTCTTCTAGTAATCAAGAAGGGGGATGGGGTTTACCAAATGTATTCCTTTTCTAGCACTGCCAAGGTAAAGTAAAGTAGACTGGGTAGCTTAAAACAATAAGATCGATTGTGTCGCAGTTCTAAATGCTAGAAGTCTTGAATAAAGACAGGGCCACATTTCCTCTGAAGACTTCCTATAGAATCATTCCTTGTCTCTTCATAGCTCCTGGTGTGTGCCATCAATGCTCGCTATTCCTTGGCTTATAAATACATCCCTGTAATCCTTGCCCCTATCATCATGTGGTATCCTCTCTGTGTGTCTCTCCTCACACAGTGCTTCTTTCTAATTATAGGAACACCAGTCATTTTGGATTAGAGTGTATCCAAATGACCTTATCTTAAGTTGATTACATCTGTATTTTTTTTTTTTTTTTTTTTTTTTTTTTTAGTTCGAGTGGCACTCTGTAACCCCTACTGGAGTGCAGTGGCCGCACCTGGCCCCTGCAGCCTCGACCTGGGGGGCACCGGCGAACCATCCACCAAAAACATACAAGTAGCTGGAAATAA
>CAUYQG010115724.1:0-16383 GCA_963574415.1 Tarsius wallacei | reverse complement strand
TTTATTTATTTATTTATTTATTTTTTGAGTTGGAGTCTTACTCTGTCACCCAGGCTGGAGTGCAGTGGCCGCTGCCGGCCACCGCAGCCTTGACCTGCTGGGCTCCGGCAATCCTTCCGCCTCAGCCTTCCAAGTAGCTGGAACTACAGGCGTGTGCTACCATGCCCAGCTAATTTTTTATTTATTTATTGTAGAGATGAGGTCTTGCCAAGTTGCCCAGGCGGGTCTCGAACCCGTGGGCTCAGGCAGTCCACTTACCTCGGCCTCCCAAAGCGCGGGATTACAGGCTGAGCCACTGAACCTGGCCAGTAATATCATTTTAATGGCGTGTTTGAAATGGCTTCAAGCTCTTTTTTGGTAGCAGTGATTACATGTAGCAGCCATCCCCAACCTTTTTGACATCAGGGACTGGCTTCATGGAAGACAGTTTTTTCACGGAGTGGGGAGTGGGGTTCGGGGATTATCAGGCATTAGGTTCTCATAAGGAGCGCACAACCTAGATCCCTCTCATGTGCAGTTCCTATGAGAATCTAATGCCACTGCTGATCTGACAGAAGATAGAGCTCTGCTCACCTACCACTCACCTCATACTGCACTGACTGATTCCTAACTGGCCACGGACCGGTACCCATATGCAGTCCGGGAGTTGGGGACCACTGACATATAGCGTAATAAGCCTTGGACTGTGGTTGCATTATCGTTAACTGTAACATTATGCAGCACAATAAATGAATGAGCGAAGACACTAGGACTACAGTGGGTAGCGTATATGTGGAGTTGAGGCCACCTCAAATGGGTATATTAAAAAAAAAAATTCAGATTTAAAGAAAATTAGGCCAAGTGTATGAGTAAATGAATAGACTTTTTACAATTCTTACTTCTTCTCTGACTTTCATGATATTTATGTTTGTGAAGGAACTTGTAGGGTATTTGCATAAAGAAGTAATGATCATCTGTTAGAAAAAGGTGAAGAAAATAGTATGGCAAATATTAGGTTGGTGGCAGAAGAAAAAGCCTGGGGACGTTGTGACTATATTACCCAAGGTACAAATATGATTATGTGTAAAAACGGATGCGTTTTTATTTTAGGACTTTTGTAACTTGGACAGTCTTTCCTTATTAGAAGTTGTTGACTTGGTGGAGACTACTCGGGATGTTGTAGATGATGTGTGGAGACAGACAGAACATGATCATTACCCTGAGACACGGATGCTGCATCTCTTAGACGTCATAGGTACTAGAAAACAAATGGACTTTTGGAAGTTTTGTCCTTTAAGCCCTTACTTAAGGTTCTCCTTCATGTAATAATTGGTATTTAAAGTACCAATAAAGCAAGTCATCCAGAATGACTTAAATAGATACATACATACAGATATAGTTGGCTAATTTAAATCATGTGTCTAATTCTCTGGCCATTAATAGAACTTAGTTTATATAGATTTTAGGCATTTATACATATATTAATTTAGACTTTATTTTGAAATGAACTGAAAAATTATTTAAAAATATAGTGAGTTGTCTGTCAATATTAAAAATTTTGACCTAGAAAATACCCTGCTTATTGCTATCCTAAGGAAATATCACCTAAGTACATAAAGTTATATGTACAAGGATATTTACTGCAGCATTGTTTGTAATATGAATAAAAGCAAATAGCAATTGTAAATTGTTATACAATGCAATATCCATACAGTAGGCTCTGTAGCCTAAAATAGATTGTATATGTATGTCTACACTTATAAGGCATACATGATATGTTGAAAGATGCAAAAATGTAAACCAATATGTGTGTGTTTAAAACAGAATTTGTCATTGATAGTGCTAGTCTAAGGATGTGCACTTATTTCATAGATCGTTAGGTTGCTCATTTGTATATTTTTTAACTTTATCATAAACGTGTGTTTTATAATCTGTAGAAAGTCATTTATTTAGAATCTTTAAAAGATTTATTAAAGTCTTTGCTTTATGTCTTATTAGGTGGTTCATTTGGAAGGTTTGTTCAGAAAAAATTGGGAACTTTGAACCTTTGGAAAGATCCTTATTATCTTGTGAAAGAAAACCTAAAAGCTGGTATTTCAATTTGTGAACAGTGGGTGATCGTCTGTAACCATCTAACAGGTCAGGTGTGGCAGCGCTATGTTCCTCATCCATGGAAAAATGAAAAATATTTCCCAGAAACACTCGACAAACTGGGCAAACGCCTTGAAGAGGTATCAGTTTGATTATCTGGACTTTTGTTTTTAAGGGTAAAGTGTGTCTTCACTTGTTTGTAAATACATTTCATAATTAACAAGTACTACACATCTGCTATGAATTATTTACAGTTTTGTGAGAGAATAACAGTTAAACTTCACATGGAAGTCATGGCAGTCATCTGGCATAGTGCCAGGCGCACGTGGGCACTACGTGTTAATTTCTATATCCTTTCTTTTTCTTTGGTGTATGACTGGTCACCTTATTACTTGTGAACATTTATTTTGTTGTTTGTTGTAAAAAAGACCCATTTGTCCATGTATGGAAGCTCTCAGACATTCCCTATTGAAATTGTTTTTAAGTAGGGATGGCTTTTTATGGGGTACTCATTGGAAATACTTGAAACAGCTACTTAATTTACACAAGTTATGCGTTTCAGTGTAGAACTTATATGTTTAGCTTTTAGGGACAGGCAAGTTGAGATTACTTAAAGGTTGCAAAGCATCTCTAGAATTTTTAAAACCTTTTTGTCATGGAATACTTCAAATATATGTGAAAGTAAAATAGTATAATGAATGTCCGTATATTCACCACTCAGTTTCAATGGTCATTGGCATTGTTCAGTTCTTGTGTCATCTTTTTCTTTCTTGCCTCCCTTTTTTTTTTGCTAGAGTATTTTTATTTTCGAGACAGGGTCTCATATTGCCTAGGCTGGTCTCAAACCCCTGTCCTCAAGTGATCTCCTATCTCAGCCTCCCAAAGTGCTGGGAGTACAGGTGTGAGCCACTCCACCCGGCCATTACTGGAGTATTTTAATTTTTATTCTCTTTTATTTTTTAGAGATGGTATCTTGCTCTGTTGCCCAGGTTGGAGTGCAGTGCCATGATCATAGTTTATTGCAGCCTAGACTTTCCGGACTCAAGTGGTCGTCCTGCCTCAGCCTTCTCAACAGCTAGTATCTCAGGTGTGCACCACTGTGTCCAAATAATTTTTAAATTCTTTTTATGGAGATGGGGTCTTGCTATGTTGGTCTTGCTATTTTGGTCTCAAAATCCTGGCCTCAAGTAAGTCACCTACCTCACCCTCCCAAATATTGTGAATACAGGTATAAGCCACCATGCCCAGCCTGGAATATTTTTAAAGCCAAGATAGCCTATGCTTTCATCCTTAAAACATAACCACGATACCATCATCATACCCAACAAAGTGACAGTAGTTTCTTAGCATTTTGTTTGTAACCAGTGGTTATTTATCTTGTTTTTTCTCAGAATTTTTTTTTCTTTCTTAAGTTGGAGTCTCACTCTGTCACCCAGACTGGAGTGCAGTGGCTGCTCCTGGCCACTGCAACCTCGACCTGCTGGGCTCCGGCGATCCTTCCGCCTCAGCCTTCCAAGTAGCTGGAACTACAGGCACGCGCTACCACGCCTGGCTGATGTTTGATTTATTGTAGAGATGAGGTCTCGCCAAGTTGCCCAGGCAGGTCTTGAACCCGCGGGCTCAGGCAATCCACTCACCTCAGCCTCCCAAAGTGCGGGATTACAGGCTGAGCCAGCGAGCCTGGCTTTTTCTCAGATATTTAAAAAAATAATTGGTTTTCTTAAATGAGATTGCAAACAGGGTCCACAGATTGCATTTGCTGACATGTCTCCTGAGTCTCTTTTAATGTGAAAGTTTTCCCTTTTCATACCATATAACATTTCCCATCTTTTGGATTTTTCTTTTTATGTTCTTATACTGTTTTACATGTTCCTGTCTCTCCAATTTTTTTCTTAATTACTAGTTAGCTACAGAGCCCTGCTTAGATTTTTTTTTTGGTAGTATTATGTAGACTCATGAATTTTTATGTTTTTACGTGTTTCAGTCTGTTGTGCTTATTATTGTTATACTCAAATTGTTCTGTCTTTGAGCAGGAAGTGCCTATCCAAGTTGGCTCCTGTGTCATTTTGGTGCAACTCTAGTATTTCTTTGATAACTGTTAGGCCCAACAAATATTCCAGCCTAGCCTATCTTGTACATTTTCTGTCTCATACTTGGAATTAGTTTTTTAAAGAGCCTGGTTCTTTTGGTGGAAAATGGTACTTAGCAACATCTTCATATGGAAAGTACTGTTACTTAGTTATTAATGCCTTTAGGCCTTCTTAGTAGACAGAATTATTAAAGAACTGTTTTTAAAAGTAAAAATGAGGGAAAATTATTAGTTCATACTGATTTTCCAACTCAAATGGAAGAAAGATAATAGCATTTTTACTTAACCTTTTTTTCTTTGGATTGTTGGTAGGAAGTTTAGTTCAAAATACATTGATATTTATTTTCTAGCTGTTTGTAAATTACAAATAATAGAGCTGTTAACATGTAATTTCATTATTAGAAGTCTAATTTAATGCAGAATAATGAAAATCAGAAGTTATTGCTAACTCTCAAATTGTACTTAACTGAGCTTTAAATACAGTTTAAACAATTTAGAACTTACGTATTTTCACTAGATTTGAGCACAGGGATTAATATTAGTATGATGATACTGTTATATCTTTGAGGATCACTTTCTTGTTGTTGAGTGGTAATTCTCACGATTATAGTTTCAATTTTATTATGTAGACAATAATAGCAAACCTAGTTTATAGAAATTCTTGCCTAATATCTTTAGATTCTATACTTGTTTACATGGATTTTTTGATTTAAACACATTTTGTTTTTTCAACATTTATGTTTTAGGTCTTGGCTGTTAGAACAATTCATGAGAAGCTTCTCTATTTTTTACCTGCCAGTGAAGAGAAAATCGTGTGCCTGGCTCGAGTATTTGAACCTTTTACTGGCCTGAATCCTGTGCAGTATAATCCATATACTGAGGTTGACTATACTTATGTGTGTGTGGTGTGTGTGTGTGTGTGTGTGTGTGTGTGTGTGTGTGTGTGTGTGTGTTTATATAATTTCCTGTTCATGTTCTTTTAAAAGGCAGATTTAAAGTAATTGAACTCTAACAATATTTTTAATGTGTTTAGCCTTTGTGGAAAGCTGCAGTGTCTCAATATGAAAAAATTATTGCACCTGCAGAACAAAAAATAGCAGGAAAATTGAAAAATTATTTTTCAGAAATTCAAGACAGTCCACAGCAGGTAAAGTATTAAAACACTTCACACTTACTATTTCCCTTAAACTATTTTAGGAAATATATTTGTATTTACTAAGTTGATCCATTGGTATGAACATACATTTATTCTATTTTCTATTAGCTTCTTCAAGCATTTCTGAAATATAAAGAGTTGGTGAAGCGTCCAACTATAAGCAAAGAATTGATGTTAGAACGAGAAACTTTACTGGCAAGACTTGTGGATTCAGTTAAAGGTAACTGTATCAGAGATCAGAGTGTTTGCTTCAGAAAGTACTTTTGTAGATTGTTTTTCTTTTTGCATACCACTTATGATTAAGGCTACATTTTATGACATTTTAATGCTGAAGATTGATTTTCTTATTTCTGTTATAAATGATGTATTTTTTGAGTTAACAGGGTATTTTCTTTCTCTGTCTCTGTTGATACATGGTAAGGTTCTTGAGGGTAGGGACAAACTTTTACTATTTTTTGTTCACCTTTTATATAGTGCCTTTATAAGCATTTAGGAAATCTTTGCAATCATTTATTTGATTTAACTTTTATAGATTTTCGATTAGACTTTGAGAATCGGTGCCGAGGAATTCCTGGAGATGCATCTGGACCACTTTCTGGCAAAAATCTTTCAGAAGTTGTCAATAATATAGTTTGGGTTCGTCAGTTGGAGTTGAAGGTATTTGTTTCAATAAAAGTTGAAAAATACTAATTATAAAATGTGCTAAATTAAGGCTTGTAGAAGTCAGTCGAGCTGTAGTAAAAATATTCTCCATTTTCCGTGGCATATCCATTGAATTTTTATGTGAAGTGTAGAAGGCTGAAAAAGTATGCAGAGAAGGTTTTAATGGTTCTATTTATTTCTTCTTAGAGATAATCAAATCATTTATTCCAGTTGCATTTGTTTCAGGCAAGTACCTTTATTCAAAAGGATAGAATTTTTTACATTGTGTTAAAAAGAAAAATTCATTGTACTAGTTGCAAAGTCTGTTTGCCAGCATGTTTATATAACTAAATCTTGAAGGAAAGTTAAAGGAAAGGTGAAAGGTAATTATTGCATTGTCTAAGATAGTGAGAGCAATTTATAGATTTAAAATGCTATTATTTTAGCATTTTAAAATTATTAAAATTGGTCTCAGACTCTTATGGAATTACCGATTAGTATGTGGTATAGTGTCTTGCACTTGACTTGTACAATAAGTGTTTTAATTATAGTCTGTGATCAAGAGCAAGAACTCAGACTATTACAAAAGCTAGCTGTAGTTCTGGCTACTTGGAAGGCTGAAGCAGGATTGCCAGAGCCCAGCAGGTTGATGCTGGGGTGACCGTGAGTGTGCCACTGCACTCCATCCTGGGCAACGGAGTGAGACTCCAACTCAAAAAAAAAAGCTAGCATCTTGGATAGTTCTACTTATTCAAGATTGAACTTTTGATGCTTTATTTTCTGGCACATTCTGCCTAATGATTTTGTCAGTCAGTTTTTCAGGGTGCTGTAAAGTTCTTTGTGTAGTTGTAGAGGAAAGGCATTTATCTCTTAATTGACATTCCAATTGGCCTAATTATTGTTTGAGCTATGGATCAGGTCATTTAGCTAAGGAAAAATTATTGCTTAACATGTTTAGTAGTATTGCTGAAGTTATCAGCATTTCCTCTAAAAATTGGTGGGGCACAAGTATTTTGAGACTGGATTTTTCCTTAACCCTGTGTTTTACCCTTTAAATTATGTCGTGTAGGGTTATCCTTCTGTGTTTTGTTATTCTGAGGTTGTATACTTCAGAAGCAAAAGTAGGGGCTGATGTTCTTTGGCAAGTCTTCTGTTTGACTCTTCACAGATGATGGGGAAAACAATTTCTGAATTACACACTGGAGGAAGGAGCTCATTATTTTACGCCAATATGTTCGAATTTAAATAACGCATATCCTTGTGACTTAACTTTTTAAGGTAGACGACACTATCAAGATTGCAGAGGCTCTTTTATCTGACTTGTCAGGATTTCGATCTTTCCACCGAAGTGCTGAAGATCTCTTAGAGCAGTTTAAACTCTATGAACAAGAGCAGTTTGATGATTGGTCCAGGGATATTCAGTCAGGTTTGTCTGATTCCAGATCTGGTTTATGGTAAGTATGAATGCAATAAACTGTACGGTCCAAAACCAATGTGTTATTAATCCAGATGGCAACATGGATTAATCATCTTTTTCCTTTCTCCAAACTTGCTGCTCTTTCTTTAGTTTTTGTTTGTGATCATTGACTTGTAAGTTATTAACTAACGGTTATTGATGGTATGTATTGATAACTGTTAGTTAATTTCCTCCCCCTTGTTTCTTGTGTCTGTGCCCCAGATCTGTGGGTTCCCATTTTGGAGTTAGGCTTTTCCTTCCTTATGGTTTTTTTCTTATTGGTATTCATGTATGTATTTCTGTCCTTTAAAGTTAATATTATATATATATATGCTCTTTAAACTGTAAAATTGTATTAATTTTAAACTCCTTAAGAAGGAGTATTTCTTCATGATGTCCAACTTAGTAAGGCTTTGATAAATATTTATTGGGCTATATTGAATGTATTAATTGGTTAACCTCATTAATTTTAATGGAGATTTAAAATGGATGGTCTAAAAAACCCATTGTTTCTTTGTACCTCAGGTCCACTGTTCATAAGTTTTTAGAAACTTATCATGTCTTTTCTTTAAGATTTAGTTTTTATTTTTTGAAACAGGGTCTTGCTCTGTTGCCCTGACTGGAGTGCAATGGACTGATCATAGATATTTACAGTCTCGAATTACTGAGCTCAAGTGATCCTCCCAGATTCTTGAATAGCTAGGACTTCAGGCGTGCTCCACCATGCCTGGATAATTTTTAAATATGTTTTTTTAAAGAGTCTTGCTATATTGCCCCGGCTGGTCTCAAACTCCTTGTCTCAAGTGGTTTTCCCAGCTCTGTCTCCCGAAGTGCTGGGATTACAGGCATGAGCTACTGTGCCCGGCTGTCGTGCCTTTTTAAAAAGTAGCTTCGTCCATAATATGGAGTTCTGTTTGTTTCTCCTATAGTGCGACAAAGGAGAATAAGGCCAAATGTGTTGCCTCTCAAATTGAGTGGATAATTGTTTTTATAAATTTAGAATTCTGGCTCTGGAGGAAGAATAGAGGGAACTTCTTGGTGCTAGGGCATAATGGTGATAATTTTATGCTGTTTAGCTGTTTTGAGCCTAAAACATGAGAGATGCTCCAGGCCAAAAAAGAAGAAAAGCACTTTAGTCAAATGATTTTGGAGAATGTGCAGACTTTCTCATTGTAGCTCTGCTGGAGATCCAGAGGTGTGGCCATATCCCAAGGATCTGAGATCTACTGTTAAGAAACCTGTTTAACTTTGTGCCACACAGTGTCTCCCATTTGGCAATGAAACTCCCCTCCTCCTGCTTTTTTTTTTTTTTTACTGTAAAATCTCTAATTGTCCCATAGAATCATCAGTCTGTTTTTGAGCACATTTTGGAAATGCTGGCATATACAAACTAATTCTGAAGATCAGTCCTGGGTAAAGGCAGAAAGAGTCACTGTTGTGTCCCGACAAGTGTTTTGTGTATGTAGAAAAGTTTGGGCTAAATCATATTTAAAAATATCGACTTTAGATTATGTTTTCCTTTATGTGCTATTAAATAGGCCAAATAGATTTGTTCTTTGCTTTTTAGTAGGTTACTTTTGTTTTTTTGAGTTGGAGTCTCATCTTGTCACCCAGGCTGGAGTACAGTGGCACACTCATGGCCACCCCAGTGTTGATCTGCTGGGCTTCGGCAATCCTTCTGCCTCAACCTTCCAAGTAGCTGGAACTATAGGTGCATGCTACCATGCCAGGCTAATTTTTTTGACATATTGTAGAGATGAGGTCTCCCACATTGCCCAGGCTGGTGTCCAACCCACGGACTCAGGCAATCCTCTCACCTTAGCCCCCCAAAGTGCTGGGATTACAGGCTTGTGCAACCATGCCCGGACAGTAGGTCACTTCTTAAGACTTGAAAATTTTCTTAATTTTGAAAGTGATGTGAAAGAATGAGCATGATAGAAACCTAACCCTAAGGGAAGGTGATGTAAGCCTAACACTTGATGCTTAACTCAGTCCAGCGTTTCCCCTATGCATGATGATTTGAATACCTCAAAGTAATATTTGCTATTCTAGCTTTTACAAGAAACACAGGGAAAGAATGACCATTAGGTAGTGAAACAAAAAGTAGAGAAATGAAATATTTGAATATCTCTGCTACTACAATTTTGATGTCCTGTATCATTGATCTTTTAATAAAAGCATTAAAAAATCTAAAGTACCTTTACAAAATGAATCAACATCTTTTTTTCTTTATAGCGAATACGATGTCATTTTTAAGCGTTAGCTGACAGTGAAGAGATTGGCTTTTCTAACTTTAAAACTGCTTGGTTGAGATATTAGTGTGATGATATATTTTGCATATTGCAGTTTGTTTCCAAAATCTGTATTGTCAGATAATATATGAAAAAAAAAAAAACACAACTTGAAAGCTCCAATTAAAAAGTTTTTTAAATTTTGAGTTAATACAATATTTTCTGTTTTATAACAAAAAAAATTATAAGAACTGTTTTTTTTTAGTCAAAAGAGTGGGATATGAAACTTAAGAGGTTATTTATTTTGTTTTGTAGTATTGAGGCTAATAGTCGAATTATGGAATTAGATCCTATTGATGGCTCCTTAAAAGTACATTATTCAGATCGTTTGGTGATTCTTCTGAGAGAAGTTCGTCAGCTTTCTGCACTTGGCTTTGTTATTCCAACCAAAATACAACAAGTTGCAAACATTGCACAGAAATTCTGCAAGCAAGCAATTATTCTCAAACAAGTATGAAGTCACAGTTTTTGAAAACCTGTCTGTTCTGAGTTTGCTACATTAAACTAGAATATGTTAAGGGCTTTGTTTTTTTTTTTTACTTTTTTGGGGGATGGGGGTGCTAATAGAATAGTATTGCCAGTTCTTGTGAAATTATGGTTTTGCTAAATGACAAAATATACTATGTAGGACTTTATTAATGTATGGTATTTTTGTTCATTCTAGATGTCTTTTGAAAATAAAATATTATTCTTTTTTTCTTTCTTCTTTCATATTACTTATGGGTTTTAAAGGACCTTCTAAATAAAGTGTCATCTGTCTCCCTTCTAGGGGCAGATTCTTGAAGAATTGCCAGGCTGATGAATTAGTCTGTTTCTAGTCATTTCCTTAGTCTACCTATTTGCACATCATTTCCCTGTTTAAAACCAACTTTTATTATAGATTTTCAGGAAGTCCTGTGAAAGCATAGAATTTAGGTAATTTTCAGTTCTTGTCCTGGGTAGGGGTAGAATTAGTACCAGGTAAATCTTTTCAGAGGATTGACGTTTGATGTGTGTCAGGAAGAGTATACATGGATTTTCTCAAGTGCACAAGGCATTGGGTGATTATTTCAGTTGGAGTGACTAAATCAAAAGCAGAGTCTTGCTTACTTTTGTATCCTGTGTATTTAGTCTGACACAATAGGAGCTAAAAAAGGAATGAATGAATGATCATATAGTATTTGTAAATTTCCATGGAAGAACACTGGAAAATTTGTTTGTATATACCTTTGTTTATGAGTGAATATTTAGCTGAAGTAGGGAATTTAAAGGATTATAGAATGTTGAATAGATAGCCGTATGCCAGGTTGCTATAATAGTATGTATTTTGTTGCTTCCAGTTTTTCTGACTGTGCCTTTTCTGGGCCTACTTTTGTTGCACACAATAAGGAGAGTGGGTGTTCCCCACCGAGTAAAGTGTTTCTTCATGCGTATTAATGGAAAGAAGAGAACTCTGTAAAATTAGTTATTTTATCTAATATTTGTTAGCACCTACTATGTGCCAATAACGTCCTTGTTTGTGCACCACTGTCCCTCATAGGTCCCTATTTATTGATTCATAAACTAATTCAAGAAACATTTATTGAATCCTTACTGTTTGTTTGGCACTGTTCTTAAAGCTGTCATTCCAATAGGAGAGGCCGGTAGCACACCCAGAGATATGTGATACAATGTTAGGGAGTGATAAGTGCTTTGAAGAAAAATAAAACAGAATAAAGAGATATGACAAGGACTGCTATTTTATATAGAGTGATCAGGGTAGGCCTTGATGAAGAGGTAATATTTGAGAAGAAACATAATGTAGTGTGAGCATAAGAACCATGTGATTAGCTAGAGGAAGACTATTCCAGGCAGAGGGAATGACAGATGCAAAGTTCCTGAGGAAGCCGCTCTTGTGAGGCTAGAGTAACAGCAGAGAGACCAGTTTGGCTGCAGTGCAATGACAGAGGGTTTTGTGGTGGAGTTAAGGGCCGGTTTATATAAATCTTATATGCCAGGGTAAGGCCATATGCTTTGTATTTGAAAGAATGAGAATTTAGAATTTATTCTTTAGTGTGTTAGGAAACCATTGAAAGATTTTTAGGTAAGAGTTTTAGAATTTTGGATTTTATTTTTAATTCTACTGGGAAATCACTAGATTTTGAGTAGGCAAGAGGTGTGATATATGTTTAAAAAACACCACTCTAGCTGCCTTGAGTAGACTGTAGGAGGTCATGATTGGAAGCAGGGAGACCCATTAGGAGACTTGTTGCACTGGTGTTCCTGATAGATGAGGGCGCATGGATTGGGATGCGATTGAAGGAGGAGAGGTGAAGAGGTTAAATTCAGGATACGTTTGAAATGATAGGCAGTAGGCTTTTGCTGGCGTGGGATGTGAGTGTTAAGAGAACTCAGAACTTTTGGTCTGAGAAATAGGTAAATCATTGTGGAATGTGCTGAAAAAGGAAGGGGGCAGGTTTGGAGAAGTTCAGACATTGAGAATTCAGTTTTTTACCACTTAACATGATATGTTGGGTTTCTTCCTTCTTGTGGTACTTGGTTCCAGGGACAGAGTTTTATAATCTTTGTTTATTCAGCTCTCAGGATGTGGTTAGCAAATTATAGAACTCAACACATATGTGTTGATTGTGTATATTAATACATGAATAAATGTTATATTGGAGTTAAGAAAAACTTTTCTGTTTTAATCTTGGGATTGAGAAAAGTTAACATTTCCATTCAAACAATTAAAAATGAAGAAAATTAAAACAAGAATGAAATGTTATTTATTATCAGTTGTTGCTAATTGGACTTTCACTTTGTAGGTGGCACATTTTTATAATTCTATTGATCAGCAAATGATTCAAAGTCAGAGGCCAATGATGTTACAATCTGCGTTAGCATTTGAACAGATAATCAAGGTAAATGGACTTCTTATTTTATTATAATTAGATTTTGCATGTGAATTATTTCAGATTTCTTAGTTTTTCAGTATATCCTTCAGCTTAACATAGCCATCATCTAGACTTAATTTTGCTCCCTGTTGACTTCCTTCACTTTTTTTTTTTTTTGAAAGCAGCATTTATTGAGAGGACAGAAAAGCTCTCACAGTGGGAGGGGACCTGAGGGGGTTTCCTGACTTCCTTCACTCTTTTTTTTTTTTTCCATTATTCAGTATTTTTTATTGTGATTCCTTCACTCTTCAGTCAAATTTTTTCCAAATGTAAATGGTTATAATGTTTTATTCACTTTGGTACTAATTTTGATCAGTTGCACTAATATTGGTAGTATATGATTTGTACGCCATTATATTTATTTATTCACAGAAATTTGAGGTTTCTTGGTGCTTTTTCATCATCTCCAAAGTTTGTCATTTAAGACGTATTTGCTCTTTATTTGTGCTTATTTAAATGTTCATGCATATTGAAATTGGGAAAACCCACAGTTGTGTTTAAACTGAATGTTACCATGTGAGTACTGACTTTTCAAAATCTGTATTTTTGATCTTCATAGACATGAAATATTTGAAAAAAGTAAGTAGCAGAGGAATATACCCTTTTATGGTTTTATTTGAAAATGGACAACTAGTTGTGTTAGGGTCTTCCAGACCATCCCAGGCTCTATGATTTTCCATGAGGACTCAAAGGGCTCTGTGTACAGTCGTACTCATAGCAGTATTTCTTACAGTGAAGGGACAGAGTAAAATCAGCAAAGGGAAATGCACATGGGGTCCCAAGAAACCAAGTGCAAGATTCTGAGAGTCCTCTCCCAGTAGAATCACACAGAGCATGCCGAATTCCTTCAACAGTGAATTGTAACACATGAAATGTTGTCTTATTGGGGAAGATCATTAGCAACTCAATACCCAGGTTTTTACTGGGGGCTGGTTACATAGGCACCTCTGCCTAGTACGTGCCAAAATTCCAGACTCCCAGAAGAGAGGCAAGTATTCTGCATAAACCATATTATTCAGGTTTAGTGAGCTACTCCTGTCAGGATGGTGGGAATCCTTCTGAAATCTAAGTTCCCAGATGCCAGCCAGGGGCAATTTTTTAAGTATTTCAAAGGGTAGTATTTAAACTTGCTGTGTTAATTTTTTTCGGCACACTAGTTCTCAGGCTTAATATTTACTAGCATTTATATAATTCATATTATAGATGTTATTAAAAACACCTTTTTTTCTTGTTGCCAGAGAGTAACATGAGTTCATAATGGAAAGTTTAAAAAATACTGATAAACGACAACAAAATGGCATATAATCATACTGCAAAGAAATATCCACTTTAAAAAGTCTGGTGTATGTCCTTTTGAATTTTTGTCTATACATATTTTTGAAAATGTGTGTTTTTGAAAACTGGATAATACTTTATTATTTTTGAACTTTTTTCAATGAATGTATAGATTGTTTTAATTATAAACTTTTACAGCTTTTTCTTCTCTAGTAAATTTATTTAAAATTATATCTGCTGGTATTTATGAAGAGGAAACTTATTTTGTGAAATTGTGTTGCGAGAAGTAAATAATTATATTTAATATAAGTTAAATGAGACATAGTAGTAGCTAAAACACTAAGGCAGGAATAGTGTATAGAGAGTGTTACTGACACTCAGTGGACGCTGCCACATGCATAGAGGCCAATACCGTGACACGGGCTTTGGAGCAAAGCAAGGCGGTAAGGAGACAGGAGGGAATGCGTAAATCTGTGTCCCTGAGCTGGGGTTTGGGCTGAGCTGTATAAGCATAGGGCAGGGCAGTGATGTGTGATCTGATTGGATCTTGCCATGAGGTGACACCGGAGCTGGATCTGACCGGATCCTGGATCCTGCTATGTGCTATTTGCTTCTTGCTTTAGTCCCTGCTTCTTTATCTGGGCACTTAAGTTCCCCCTGTAGTTACATACTTGGTTCACCTGGGCATGCTCAGGTTTCATGACCTTCAACCTGGGGAGCCATGGCAACTAAAAACAACTCAACTTTGTTATGTAAAAGTTGAACCAGATTGGTGTGGTGCAGTTGCAAGAACCCTAGGGTTCTTTGTAATCCTCTGACCACTCACTGTACTGTAGAAAGTCAGAGGGCAGGCACTCTAATTTATTTATTTTTATACTCTCAAGCAATAGAATAGTGAGAGGTATGTAGTAATCGCATAGTAAATGTTTTTTTACATTGATTCATTGAGTGTTCTGCTGCATTTATTGTAATTACTTAGTTTCATTAATTCATCAGTTACTTACTGAGGGTCTGCTATATTCCAGAGACTTCCTGTGCCTTACTAGTTACCACTTCAAGTGAAGTATAGAAGCCTTCCTTCCCTTTAGGTCTCTTTGCCCTCTTCACTTTTATATATTTGTTTTGAGTTTTTTTTCTGTGTACATTGAGCATCACATCAGATGGCATTATAATTTTTGCTTCAATCATCAAATATGATTTAAGAAACCCATGAGAAGGATAGTTTATTATACATGCATATTTTTTGCTCATCCCATTGTAGATATGAGAGCTTCTGGAGTTCTGAGTTCTTTTTGTTATTATTTCCTTATTTAGAGAACTTCCTTTAACCATGCTTTAAGAGTACGTGTTCTAGTGACAAATTTTCCAGATATAAATTCATATTTGACATTTCTTAGCACCTTAAAAATGTTCTGCTTCCTGCCGACTTCTATGGTTTTAACTGATAAATCCACTGTTGTTTGAATTTTTGTTCCTTTCTAAGTAATGCATTGTCTTTCTCTAGCTGCATTCAAGATTTTGAAGATTCGTTGTCTTTAGTTTTCAGAAGTTCATTGTGTGGCTTGACATGGAATTCTTTTAAAGTTTATCCTATTTGAGAGTCATTCAGTTTCTTGAATCTGTAGATTTGTGTGTGTTTTGCCAAATTTGGGAAGTTTTCAGTTATTGTTTCTTTTTCAGAAGTTTCCTTTCTCTTCTTTTCTTCCTTTTAGGAAGCCAATTATGTGTGTATTAGTTCACTTATCTCAGAGCTTCCTGAAACTGATTAGTATTCAAAGTTAGTGATTCTATCCTCAAATGTCTCCATTCTACTATTAAGCCCATCTAACACTTTTTAAAAATTTCTGTTATTGTATTTTTTAGTTCTGTATATTCCGTTTACTTTTTGAAAATTTCTATTTTTTAGATTTTCTGGTTTTTTTCACTAGTTTCAAGAGAATTTATAATTGCTTGTTGAACCATTTTTATGATGGCTACCTTAAAGTTCTTGTCAGATAATTCTAACATCAGATTCATTTCATTGTTGGCATCTGTTGATTGTCTTTTCACATTCGGGTTGTGATTTTCTTAGGTCCTGGTATCACAAGTGATTTTCACTTATATCCTGGTCATTTTGAATATTCTATTATGATACTCTGGATAATATCTGCTCTTTATATTTAGGTAAACAATCTCTCTTTTGGGAGTAGCATGAGGGCTGGGTGAATGCATATGTTCGTTTAGTTTCCTCCAGGGTTCTGCAGTTGCCTCCTGTCCAAAATGGAACACTAACTCCTGCCACTTCATTGCCGATGAGTGAAGTAGAAGTTCAGTGCCCTGTTTTGTCTTAGTGAGGCACTAACTTGTACTCTCTTGTTGCCTCCAAGATGAGTGTAAGCTTAGTTCCTTACTGCGTCCTGTTGACACTAGGGAGGGAAGAGTGGAAAGCTGATTTATACCTCTCTGTTGCCATGAAGTGGAGTGGAATCTCAGCTTCCTGTCCAACCTCGTGG
>CAUYQG010115722.1:0-10035 GCA_963574415.1 Tarsius wallacei | reverse complement strand
TACTGAATAGGTTCTCCTCTCCCCAGTGGTGGGTGGTGGAGGCTTTGTCAAAGATGAGTTCGTTGAGAAATTGAGATTTTGCTTCTGGAATCTCAATTCTATTCCATTGGTCTATATGCCTGTTCTTGTACCAATACCAGGCTGTTTTGATTATTGTAGCTTTATAGTAAAGTTTAAAGTCTGGTAGTGTGA
Organism: Tarsius wallacei; assembly: GCA_963574415.1. NCBI lineage: Eukaryota > Metazoa > Chordata > Mammalia > Primates > Tarsiidae > Tarsius > Tarsius wallacei. The sequence continues at coordinate 9,843 of CAUYQG010115722.1, read as the reverse complement.
TCCCTCCTGCTCTCTTTGTTTTGCTGAGGATGGATCTGGCTATTCTTGATCGTTTGTGTTTCCATATGAATTCCTGTATTGTTTTTTCTAGATCTGAGAAGAATGTTGCTGGTAATTTGATGGGTATTGTGTTAAATCTGTAGATTGCCATCTGTAGATTGCCTTAGGTAAGATGGACATCTTCAAAATGTTGATTCCTACAATCCATGAGCATGGGATATTGTTCCACTTGTTTGTGTCATCTTTGATTTCTTTGAGCAGGGTTTTTTAGTTTTCATTGTAAAGGTCTTTCACATCTCTGGTTAGGAAGATGCTAAGGTACTTCACTTTTTCGTGGCTATTGAGAATGGGATTGTGCTTTATATTTGGGTTTCTGTTTGTTTATTATTGGTGTAAAGAAATGCGATTGTCTTTTGCACATTTATTTTATACCCTGAAATTTTGAAAAAGTCCTTGATCAGTGCAAGGAGGTTTTTGACAGAGTCTCTTGGGTTTTCTTTTTTTTATTATTTTATTTTATTTTATTTTATTATGTTATTGTGGGGTACAGTTAGGGGTTAGGCATACAAAAATGTTTCGTTCAGGTACCCTTGTTGATAAGAGGTGTTTCCCCATCCCCAGATAGATACCCACCACCATTAATCCCATTCTCTTGGGTTTTCAAGGTGTACAATCATGTTGTCTGCAAAGAGAGATAACTTGACTTCCTCTTTTCCTATTTGGATACTCCTGCTCATCTTCTCTTTTCTGATTGGTCTAGCCAGGACTTCCAATACTATATTGAACAGGAGGGGTAAGAGTGGGCATCCTTGTCTTGTTCCAGTTTTCAGAGGAAATGGTTCCAATTTTTGTCTGTTTATGAGTATTCTGGCTGTGGGTTTCTCGTAGGTGGCTTTTACTATTTTGAGGTATGTTCTGCATATGCCTAGATGTTCGAGGGTTTTTATCAAGAAGAGGTGCTGGATTTTATCAAAGATTTTTCTGCATCTAGTGGTATAATCATGTGTTTTTTGTTTTGATATCTGTTGATGTATTTAATTACATCTCTGGTCTTATGGATGTTGAACCAGTCTTGCATCCCAGGGATGAAGTGTACTTGGTCATGATGGATGATTTTTGAGATGTGTTGTTGAATCTGGTTTGCTAGGATCTAGTTGAGAATTTTAGCATCTATGTTCATCAAAGATATTATAGATTGTAGTTCTCTTTCTTTGTTGGGTTTTTACCTGGCTTTGGTATCAATGTGATGTTAGCATCATAAAATGAATTGGGGACAGTTCCATCAGTTCCATCTTTCTCAGTTGGCTGGAATACTTTCAGTAGGATTGGTATCAGTTCCTCATTAAATGTCTTATAGAATTCTGCTGGAAAGACATCTGCTCCAGGGCTTTTTTTGTAGGTAGTTTTCATATGACATAGTCAATTTTCTTGATTGTTATTGATCTATTTAGGGTCTTGATTTCTTCTTGTTTCAACCTAGGCAGGATGTGTGATGTCCAAAAGTTCTCCATTTCCTTAAGGTTTTCAAGTTTTTTTCCATACAAGTGTACATAGTAGTCTCTAATGATCTTTTGTATTTCTTCAGGGTCAGATGTGACTTCATCTTTTGTGTTTCTGATTGTGTTTATTTGGGCTTTTTCTTGGTCACCCTAGCTAGGGGACCATCAATCTTGTTTACCCTTTTAAAGAACCAGCTCTTCATTTCGTTGATTTTTTTGTATGATCTTATTATCTTCTATGTCCCGGATTTGGGCTGTTATTTTGGAGATCTGGACTCTTCTGCTGAAGTTAGGGTTTTGGTGGTCTGGCTTTTCTAGCTTCCTTAGGTGACTTGTTAGGCTGTTAATTTGTGATCCTTCCATTTTCTTCATGTGTGTTTGTAGAGTTATGAATTCCCCTCTTCAGGTTTCATGGCATCCCAGCGATTTTGGTAAGATGTTTCTTCATTTTCATTTGTTTCCAGGTATCTTTTAATCTCATTGACACAGGAGTTGTTTAGCATCATGCTGTTTAGTGTCCATGTCTTTGTGGGCTTTGGGGGAACCTTGTTGGTGTTGATGTTTATTTTTATTCCACTGTGGTCTGAGAAGGTACATGTCAAAATTTCAATCCTTTGAAATTTATTTATGCTTGACTTATGGCCAAGGATGTGGTCGATCTTAGAGTACGTTCCATGTGGTGATGAGTAGAATGCATATTCTGTGATCGTTGGGTGGAGTGTTCTGTAGGTATCAATTAAGTCCATTTGGTCAAGAGTCACATTGAGGTTCTGGACCTTGTTGCTGATTTTTTGTCCTGATGATCTGTTTAGGGTTGTGAGTGGGGTGTTAAGGTGCCCAGCTATGATAGTGTTAGAGACAATATCTTTTTTGAGTTTACCTAGAAGCTGCTTTATGAAAGTTGGTGCTCCTATGTTGGGTGCATATATGTTTAGGATGGATAGTTCTTGTTGATGGATTGAATCTTTTATCTTTATGTAGTTGCCTTCTGTATCTTTTTAATTTTTTGATAGCTTAAAGGGTATTTTATCTGAGATTAAGGTCATGACTCCTCCTTTCTTTTGTATTTTGTTCACCTGTAATTTTTCTTCCCATCCTCTTACTTTGAGTCTGTGAGTATCCTTTCTGGTGAGATGAGTCTCTTGGAGGCAATATATTATTGCCTGGTGATATTTTATCCATTTTGCCATTCTATGTCTTTTCAGAGGTGCATTTAGTCCATTCACATTCAGGCTAATTATTGAAATGTGAGAATTGATCCCTATCAGGAGGTTCTTATAGAGTTGTTGCTGTTCCTGTTCGTTTGTTGTCTTTCTTTTGGTTTTTGGGTTGGTTCATGTGTGTTTTTAATCTTTTTCCTTTACTCTTGTGAAGAACATTGTTGTTCTTTTTTCCTTTTCTTCTATATTTAATACTTTCTTAAGTGTTTCTTGTAGATGTGGTCTGTTGGCAGCGTAAGTTCTTGGGGATTGGATATCTGGGAAAGATTTTTATACTCCCTCACTGATGATGCTTAGCTCAGCTGGGTAGGTTATTCTTGGTTGAAATTGTTTATCTTTTAGAACCTTCATTTTAGGGCTTCAAGCTCTCCTAACCTGAAGTGTTTCTGTAGATAAATCTGCTGCTATACTAATTGGTCTTCCCCAGTAAGTAGTCTGACCTTTTTCTCTTGCTGCCTTTAGGAATTTTTCTTTTATACCTACTTTGTTTAGGCGAATTATTATGTGTCTGGGAGTTGGTCTTCTCATTTGTTGTCTTGCAGGGGTTCTCTGAATCTCTTGTGTTTGAATGGTCACATCACTGATAAGATGAGGGAAGTTTTCTTGAATAATTTCATGGAATGTTTTTTCCAGGGTGGTCTCTGTCTCTCTTTCTCCCTCAGGATGTCCAATTACTCTTAGGTTCAGCCTCTTGAAGTAATTGGTCATCTCTTGAAGGTTTTGTTCTGTCTTTTTAAGCTTCTTTTCTATGTTTTTGACAGTTTGTGTTAGTTCTATATTTTGGTCCTCAAGCTCTGAGATTCTTTCTTCTGCTTGGCTAATTCTGTTTTCCATGCTTATCAGTTTGCTATTTATTAGATTCACAGTATTCTTTACTATTGTTATCTCAGTTATCAACTTCTTCCTATTTTCCTCTTTTCTTTCAATTCTCCTTAATCTCTCTATTAATGTCTTGATATCTGGGTTTGTAGTTTGAGACCAGTCATTCTGTGGGCTCTTCATTTTTTGCATTTCAAAGTCAGTTTTCTCAGTGTCTGACCTCCCAGGGGACTGTAAGAGACCTATATTCTTTTTGTCTTCCTTCATTTGTGTAGATTTTTCTCTCCCCCTTTCCCTCCCCTTCTTTAATTCTGTTTTTCAGGGAATGTGGGGTTGCTTTTACTTCTTTTTGTTCAACTCCTATTCTTCCCTATGAGGATCCCCTGGCTTTGTTTACTTTTGAGGCTGTACTATGGGTTGGAGGCCTGTACTTTTTTGCAGTTTTGAGATTTAATTGAGCAGGAAGCTGTGATTCAGAATCTATCTGCAGATCCCAGTATCCACTAACAGGTGTATGGGCACTCTTGAACCCACTTCCCACTGCCTTACAATCTGTCCATGTAGTGGAGTTTAAGTTTGCTCCCTGGAACTAAAGGAGGTAAAAAAAAGGAAAATAATGGAAGGGGGGGGGTCAATAGGAAGTTGGAGAGAGAGAAGAGTAAGAGGGAAAACAGACATGCATACCAACTAATGAATGAAAAGAGACACAAGGCCAGAAAAGAGTAAAAAACAGACAAAGAAAATTCCCTAAAGCATACTGGTAATCACACAAAGACAGTAAATAAAATCATGCTTTTTGATGTGTTCTTCCCCAACACAAACAGGTAGTCTAAATCAAAAAGCAAACAAAAGTGAACAAAATAAACAGTCAAAACAATAAAATAAAAAATCAAAATAAGAAACCAGACTAGCTCTGGGATCTTGTCTGAGTGTCTAAAGTCTCTTCAACTCTGATCTCTAGCTCCTCCCCTTTGCTTTCATTGCAGGCAGATAGGGTTACACATAGCTTAGGTCAGTTCCCTTGGTTTGCTGTCTAACAGGTCTGCCACACAGAACTGAGTTGTCTGTGTCTGATTCAGCATAGGGGAGGGGCTTCTGTCTCCTGTTTTGGCAGGGTTACCTTAGAAAACAAGGTGGAGGCTGTACGGAGATGGGTGGGGCAATGCAAGTCTCTGCCTGGAAAATGGCTGTGGTGGGCAGCTCCTCTTTCACTGATCCTCTCTCTCCACTCATCTGAGACCCACTTGATCAGCTATGACAGGCAATGATGGTGAGTGTTTGGCATCAGACACTGGGAACCAGCGAGGTAGCTTGGCACTGCAGTTTGGTGTGCCGCAGGTGGCTTGGGGTGGAGGAAGCTGGGAATTCCCTAGGGCCAGAACCAAAAGCCACAGTGACAGCAGCTGTTCAGCAGCTGATAACAACCACAGCAGTAATCCCTTGCAGAGACTGTAGTCCGATGGAGGCAGTTTGCTGCATGGGACTGGCTATAGTAGCCACCCCCGTGTATGTGGCAGCTGCGGGGGCATGAACTGCCTTCAGGAGTCACCTTTTGTGGAGATCTTCACAGTTTGACTGTCACCATCTTACCTCTTACTCACTATTTCATATAAGGAACTTGAGCACCCATGGATTTTGGTATCTGTAGGGTGTCCTGGAGTCAATCCCTCATGGATATTGAGAGAGGATCACAATATCTCACACTTTTTCAGTTTGCACACAAAAAAATAAAAAATCTACCAGCCAATTTGACATAATAAAATATATATAATTTAATGGCAAAATCTTAAATGAAATGAATGGCAAACAGAATCCAATAGCGTATTACAAATAAAAACACAAGATGTCCAAGTGGGGATGCAGGAATGCAGAGATCACTTTTGATAGGAAAGACATGAATATAACCTATCATAAATACAAAGGGAAAATCATACGTGATATTTTCTCTAGATGTAGAAAAGACATTTTATAAAAGTCAAAATATATTTAATATTGTTTTCCTCCAAAAATTAATGTCTACATGAAGCCTCAGAAAATTATCTCATTTAGAAATAAGTTCTTTGTAGATGTAATTAGTTAAGATGAAATCATACCAGACTTCTAATCCTTAAGAAGTCCTTAAGAAGAGTATGTAACAATGAAAGCAGAGATTGGCATGATATAGCTACAACCTAAAGATTGCTGGGAGCCACTAGAAACTAAGATGAGGCAAAGTTTCTTCTCTAGAGATTTCAAAGGAACATGGCCCTGCTGACACCTTGATTTCGTACTTCTGACCTCCAGAATTATGAAATAATAAATTCCTGATGTTTAAAAATAAATAAATAAAATGGAAGGCCTTTCTTGAACTTCTGCGTGTTGGAGAAAAACATATATGTATATATTCCCTTGGAATTTTTAAACACATGCTGATCCTAAGCAAGTTCATCTGAGAAATGTGTTGTTAGGCAATTTCATCATTATTCAAATGTCATAGCATGCATCTACACAATCTTAGATGGGATAGCCTACCACAAATCTAGGCTATATGGCATGGCCTATTGCTCCTAGGCTACAGACCTGTACAGCATGTGACTGTACTGAATACTATAGGCAATTGCAACACAACAGTATTTGTACATCTAAACATACCTAAACACAGAGAAAGTACAGTAAAAACATGGCATTATAATCTTATAGGACCACTGTCACATATGTGGTCTTTTTTGACTAAAACATCGTTGTACAGTGCATGATTGTATTAACAAACTGGAGAAATTGTTTTTGAGCCGTGCTCGGTGGCTCAGCCTGTAATCCTGCGCCTTGGGAGGCTGAGGTGAGTGGATTGCCTGAGCCTATGGGTTCGAGACCCGCCTGGGCAAATAGGCGAGACCTCATCTCTACAATAAATAAAATATTAGCCGGGCGTGGTAGCGCGCGCCTGTAGTTCCAGCTACTTGGAAGGCTGAGGTGGAAGGATCGCCAGAGCCCAGCAGGTCGAGGCTGCGGTGGCCAGGAGCAGCCACTGCACTCCAGTCTGGGTGACAGAGTGAGACTCCAACTCAAAAAAAAAAAAAAAATTGTTTTTGATGTCTTAGGCAGATTCCTTCCACCAGTTGGTATACACATTTTCCAGCTGCTGTAATGCTTTTCTGGGAAACTGACCTTATCCATATGCCTCAGCCTATTGAGATCAGTCAAGGATGACTTGATATGGATTCATAAAGCTCAGCCTCCTTGCCTCAAAGCAAAAATGTTTGGGTGGTGTTTTAAAACCAGACTTTACCTGACCACATTGTTACTTACTTTTATTTTCTTCCACCTTCTGCTTTCTTTACTTTCTTATAGATTATTCCTATAATGTAGTCTCTTAAAATTTCATTTGCAGCATAACATCTATCTGCTTTGGGTTTCCTGAACTAAAACACAAATTAAATCAAACAATGTAAAAAAACATAAAATATAGTTAAATTGAGTTTGTTCAAAATTATAATTCACCCCAGTGATAGAATTAAAGAGAAAAATCATATGAATTTCAATAGAATTTAAATTTGTTTAATTAAAAGAGATCTACTAGCAAATTTGGTATATAAAGGAATTTCTTTAATAGTAAGCATCAAACTCAATGGTGGAATGAAGGAACTATTCCTTTTAATATAACGAATAAGACAAAAATGCTTGCTATCATCACTTCTGTTTAGCACTGTAATGGAGAACTCAGCTAGTAATAAAACCAGTTGTCCTTCACTATCCAGGAAAGATTGGTTCCAGGATCCCCCAGAGATAAAGACTACGATGAGATGTCACCTCACCCCACATAGAATAGCTATTTTGAAAGCCAAAACATAACATGATAGAGAGAATGTAAAAAAGAAGGAACTTGGCCAGGCTCGGTAGCTCAGCCTGTAATCCCAGCGCTTTGGGAGGCCTAGGTGAGTGTATTGCCTGAGCCCGCGGGTTCAAGACCCGCCTGGGCAACTCGGCGAGACCTTATCTCTACAGTAAATCAAAAAATTAGCCGGGCGTGGTAGCGCGCGCCTGTAGTTCCAGCTACTTGGAAGGCTGAGGCGGAAGGATCGCCGGAGCCCAGCAGGTCGAGGCTGCGGTGGCCGGGAGCCTCCAGCCACTGCACTCCAGCCTGGGCGACAGTGAGACTCCAACTCAAAAAAAAAAAAAAAAAGAAAGACAATTTAAAAAGAAAACTGGTTTTACAATTATGTTCCAGAAATTGCTGTGCCCTATCCTCTGAGTAAATTATTTCTCTTCTAGGGAAAGAACTTGTCACTTGGAAATTATTTAGCTCTATTCCAGCTTGATCTATTAAAAACATGAAATGACAAGTCAAAAATGGCAAACTCCAGTTATTCGTTTTTGAGTTGCTGTTCCAGCATTGAGCACGGTTAAGTCAGGGATCCTTCCCAGACATACCAAATACAAGTCAATATAAGTGGATAACAATAAAGGACAACTCAGCATAGTTCCTTAGCTATAAGCAGTCAGAAATAAAAGCTGACAAAATAAAACTAGCCTTTGGCTCTCTCATGATATTCTTTATGTTTCTTTTCCAGATTGTTCCGCTAAGCAATTTCTTTATCCCACTAAATCCTTCTAAACCCCAGTTCTCTACGCACTTCTCTCAAACTGAACTGATCTTTTTTCTCAGGAAAAAATTTCTTTAGCTGCTAGCATTGTTGACATCCCCGTTCGTGTAATGTTTTCTTTTTTTTAATCTCTGATTTTTTAAATCTATGTCATTTAGCCTCTTATTTTCAAGTACCATATTCATATTTTAAATAAGTAACTTTTAAAACACTCCAGGGTGAAATATATTAAAATTATGTTCTTATGATATGAAATATGATTGCCTCAGAACTGCTTCCTAATGATTATGAGGTTTTGAACAAAGAAGTTAACTTTTTTAAACCTCTTTATTCTCATACCTAAAGGTGGGTTGATAGTAAAGGCTCCCTGACAGTATGTGAAAACACATTTTCAACTGCTATTCCTAGACAATTGTTAATTTTTCCCATTCATACCTTTTTTTTGAAATGCCCACTCTCTAAACCAATCGTTAAAACTAGCATTGACTTGAGAGAATGTTCTAACTAAAACAAACAAAAAGTAATAGATTTTATTCTTTCTTTGTCTTCTGGAACTAAGTTAATAATACTGTATATGCATAGTGACATTCAAGTGTAACTATAAAGTTCAACTATAAACTCCTCAGAGAGCACCTTGTCCAGTTGAAGCTTATATTTAAAGTTAGTTTAACAGATATATACTATTGTGGGAAAATAGGCAGAGTTCCAGAGTGCAATGACTTAACTTTGTAAGATACTCCAGTCCCCTTTATTCCAGTTTTTACTCATCATGCATTTTCTGACATTAACTAATTTCACAAGTGACTTCTTAATTGAGATAAGGAAGTTTACTGGCAATTATGCATTTTCTTATATATTCTCAACTTCCCGTGTTTAGTACCAATTATAAAATAGATTTTTATAATCTATAATATTAATAGTAGATGAAATACTAAAAAGTGGATTCTTTTTTAGAATACAACAATGAAAACTTTGATTTGGATTCAATTTTATCACCAGTGACTAGAAATAAATAATTAAAGACAAGATCAACTTTACTGTATTTTTGCTCATTTTATTGTGGATGCACTGTTAAAATCTGGCCACAAAACTGATTGCCACATGTTGACCTTAGAAAGCATCAATTCAATTGACTAAGGTCCACTTCTCTTTTCCCTCTAAGTGTGTTATCATTCAGACGAACAAGTCCTGACTCACTCTCTTGGCTGAGACTCAAGCATAAATATATTTAATCAGGTAAAATTATAAGATGGTTTATGAATGCACTAAACATACTAGAGAGTGTTTCTGGGGCTAGTGAATATAAATCAGGGATAATTTAATATCCCCTTAGAATAGCTAGTTTCAAGAGATGCCCCCAAAGGTCTCATGGTGCTTCTTACTCCCAAGCATAACCTTGTCTTATCAACCTGCTTTTATTATTTATTTATTTATTTATTTTTGAGTTGGAGTCTCACTCAGTCGCCCAGACTGGAGTGCAGTGGCCGCTCCCGGCCACCGCAGCCTCGACCTGCTGGGCTCCGGCGATCCTTCCGCCTCAGCTTTCCAAGGAGCTAGAACTACAGGCGTGCGCTACCACGCCCAGCTAATTTTTTGATTTACTGTAGAGATGAGGTCTTGCCAAGTTGCCCAGGCGGGTCTCGAACCCGCGGGCTCAGGCAATCCACTCACCTCGGCCTCCCAAAGCGCGGGATTGCAGGCCAAGCCACCGAGCCCGGCCTAAAA
>CAUYQG010115719.1:0-21962 GCA_963574415.1 Tarsius wallacei | reverse complement strand
GCTGGAGTGCAGTGGTATAATCATGACTCACTACAGTCTCCAACTCCTGGGCTCAGGCAATCCTCCTGTGTCAGCCAACCGAGTAACTGGAATTACAGGCACCCACTACCACACTCAGCTAATTTTTTTTTTTTTTTTTTTAGTTTGAGTCTCAATCTGTCGCCCAGACTGGAGTGCAGTGGCCGCTCCTGGCCACCGCAGCCTCAACCTGCTGGGCTCCGGCGATCCTTCCGCCTCAGCCTTCCAAGTAGCTGGAACTACAGGCGCGCGCTACCATGCCTGGCTAATTTTTTGATTTATTGTAGAGATGAGGTCTCGCTTGCCCAGGCGGGTCTCGAACCCGCGGGCTCAGGCAATCCACTCACCTCAGCCTCCCAAAGGCGTGGGATTACAAGCTGAGCCACCGAGCCCGGCTTCATTTTCTCCTCTTATGTACCTATCCTTTCTTTTTAACCCAAATGGAATTATGCTAGACTTTTTTGATAAAGTACATTTTCCTCTTTTTTTTGAGTTGGAGTCTCACTCTGTCACCCAGGCTGGAGGGCAGTAGCACGCTCCCAGCCACCGCAGCCTCAACCTGTTGGGCTCCAGCGATCCTTCCGCCTCAGCCTTCCAAGTAGCTGGAACTACAGGCGCGCGCTACCACACCCTAATTTTTTTGATTTATTGTAGAGATGAGGTCTCGCCAGGTTGCCCAGGCAGGTCACGAACCCATGTACTCAGGCAATCCACTCACCTCAGCCTCCCAAAGGCACGGGATTATAGACTGAGCCACCGAGCCCAGCCATAAAGTACATTTTCATTTACTAAAATATCATGATCATACTTTCTACATCAACAAATATTTTACTGCATCACTTAATGACTGGATGAAATTATGGTATGATGTACCATAATTTATTTAGATAATGCCCAGTTATTGGCTACTCAGTTTGTTTTCAATTAAAAACAATAGACACACACATGTATGTCATTGTAAATAAATTCTTGCACACATGCATAATAGTGTCCTTATGATGGAATTTCTGGAACAGAAATTACTGAGTCAAAAGACTAGCATTTTTTTTTTTTTTTTTGAATAGGAGTCTCACTCTGTCACCCAGGCTGGAGTGCAGTGGCATGGTCATGGCCACCGCAGCCTCAACCTGCGATCCTTCCGCCTCAGCCTTCTAATTAGCTGGAACTATAGGTGTGGGCTACCACACAAGGCTAATTTTTTGATTTATTGTAGAGACAAGGTCTCGTCAAATTGCCCAAGCTAGTCTCGAACCTCTGGATTCAGGCAATCCTCTCACCTCGGCCTCCCAAAATGCTGGGATTACAGACTTGAGTCACTGCGCCCAGCAATGAGCATATTTTTAAATAAACATTTTTTTTTTTACAATAGTTTTAGATTTATAGAAAAGCTGCAAAGATAGCACAGAGAGTTCCTATCCATATCCAGTTTCCCCTGTTATTAGGATCTTATATTACTATGATATATTTGTTCCAACTAATAACTCATATTGAAACATTATTAGTTACTAAATTCTGTGCTTTATTCTGATTTCCTTAGTTTTCCACTAACATCCTTTTTCTGTTCCAAGATCCCATAGCACGTTTAGTAACATCACATCTCCTTAGGCTTCTCCAGACTATGACAGTTTCTCAAATTGTCCTTGTTTTGAATGATCTTGACAGTTTCCAGCCATACTAGTTAGATGTTCCATAGGATGTCCCTCAGTTTGTCTTGGGCCAGTGTTTTTCTCATGACTAAATGAGGGGTTATGGGTTTGGGAGGGGAGGTCCACAAAGGTAAAATGTCCTTCTCAACATATCATGTCAAGGGTACAAGCTAGCAATATGATTTACTACTGATGACACTAATGACGTTAACCTTGATCACCTGGCTGAAGTAGTGTTTGTTAAATGTCTTCAGTGTAGGGTTTTTCTTTTTTTTTCCCCGCTTCCCTACTGTATGCTATAGAAGGTGGTCATATTATGTACAGCCCACACAAAAGGAGTAGGAAATTAAGCTCCACTTCCTTGAGGGGCTATATCTGCATAAATTATTTGGAATTATTTTTTACAGGAGATATGACTTTTCTTCCGCATTTACTCACGTATTCATTTATTTATTTATATCAGTATGGACTCATAGATGTTATTTTATACTCTGAATTATAACCCATTACTACATTGTTTATTTTGCTGCTCATATTGTTTCACCTGTGGCATTGGGAGCTTTTAAAGCTGACTCCTGTCCCCTCACATGCCCCATCAGTCAGTATTTTGAATACTTTCTTGCTTTCTGGCACTACAAGATGCTCCAGGCATGTCTTGCATGTTCCCTGCCCCAGTCCTAGAAGAAGTCATTTCTCCAAGGATCCCTGGCTCTTTGACCAGATAATGGAATTTGAAACCAAGATCTGAGTACCAGATGTGCTCATTGCTATGGGATAATATTGCTTCTAGGTCCTCTCAGTGAGCAGACCGTGGAAATGCGTGAATGGGTCTACTAACCCATGTATAAAGATAAGTTTATAATTAGTTCCATATTTTTTAAGCTTTTAAAAAAGTATTCATCTGTGTGTATCTTAAGCTAAATATGACTTCATGCTGATGTCTCTGATTTGAAGCCACAATCACATCATTTTAGTCCTCTTCCTCCTTGAAGATGGCCATATTTTAAAAGCTTTTGAATTGACTTCCATGAAAATTTTTTGGGGGGAAGTTAGGTGAAGACAGGTGTACTCCGAATACATTTGCTGCCAATCAGGTCTTAATCAAGTTGTCTGTACACCACACACACCCACCCCACCCCCCCCACACACACACACAAACGCACACAGATAGAATATGTATCCTAGGATCACATTTCTCATGTTATATGTGGGACTTGCAGTCCTTTTTGCTTGAAGAGATCAAAACCGAAAGTACTGTCTGTACAAGTCACCCACTTTGAGAACCAGAGACCACCAACATCAAAGAACCCTGGATAGAAAGCTGTGGTTATTTCTATGTTTATTTTTCACTTTGTAGAATCTTCTTTTGAGAGATGACTAAGGTCTTTTGATCTGGACTGCTTCCAAACAGCTTTTACATCCATGATAAAGAGTTGGTCTTTTGTTCCCAATTTTTTGGTCATGGACCTCATGGGGCAAGCTGTGGGATCTTGAATCTAAACACAGGGGCCTGTATCAGGTGCCTACAGAGGCCAGGCAGGTCACGTACAAAAGAAGGCTCAAGATGAGGACTCTGGCAAACTGGAAATGTGGGCCCATTGTTGCCAGGTCTTCTGATTTTTTTTTTCCAAAAACCAGAAATCTAGATTTTTGCGTGAACGCCTACAGTTTTTAAATGTTGGCTATGATTGTCAATCTTTCCAAAACACTGCAAGAGCCAGCCAAAATATGTCCTCTGGCAGGACTGCCAGTTTGGGATCTTGGTATTGGTACTCTTGTTGACAGAAAAAGCATAACAACTCAGTTATGTGGGAGTCCACAAATATCTTTTTTTTTTTATTACAAAGGGGTCTCACATTTAGAAAATGTGGGTATCAGTCATTTTGTCTTGCAAAAACATTCACTTTTATTTCTTTCCTGGGTCGATGAGTTTCCAGACAAGCTGAAATCTAGATTCTCCGGAGGTTGAAGAATTAACACTGGAACTTAGCATACCATCAGGGGAAGAAAACCCAACTCAGTCAACTTCTCTTTGCAGTGTTGGGAGAAGCATGGTGTCCCCCAGCTCTGTTTTAAGCTCTGTGACAATATTGTCATGGAGAGTGTGTGAGCAAGGACGGGCCTCAGCCTGCCTGGGGATGGCATGTCCCTCATTCCCTGAGGTCTTTGTTGCTTCCTCTACTTTTTGGACTCAGGAGCTATGGGGATTGGTTTGAAGGCATCACACAAAGCAGGAGAACTGGGAAAATTCCTCTCCATCCAGCAGTAACAGGCCTCCAAGTGAAAACCACACTTCCTGCATTCATCTTGGCATACAGCCTGGACTCTGTCCCCCAAGAAAGCACTATTAGCTGGTAACAAAAGAGTTGAAACATTGATGATCATTTTCTTATTGTTTACAAAACTGTCTATTCTTCTGCTGTCTGAAATCTCTGTAGTTGGGGATGGATCTGGGTTTGAAAGTCATCACCTGAGTGAGCTTTTCCTCATGGGACAGTTCTGAGTATCTAGCGAGATGACACAAGTGAAGGTTCTAGAACCAGTCCTTTGACACAGTGAGTTTTGAATCTCTCCGGCGATCCCAATGCAGGCCAGAACCCCTAGGGCCTCAGGCAACAGGAAAGCCGCAGAAGTTACTCAGCCTCCTTTTAATCCCTCATCGCTGTCCCCCAGCTTCCAGTCTTTTCTCCCTCCAATCCATTTTCCAAATTGTAGCCTGGGTAATCTTTCGAAAACATCCGTAAGGTCGAGCTATCCTTCTGCTTAATATTCTCCAATGGCTTCCCATGGGTCTGTAAAAATAAGCCTCCTTATCACAGCCAAAAACCTTGCTACTCAAAGTGTGGCCCTTGGACGGGGAGCGTCAGCATCCCCTGGGAGCTTGTAAGAAACGCAGCTACTGAATCCAACCCACTGAATCAGAATCTGCCGCTGGGACGGGTTCCAGGAGCTGGTATTTGTTCAAAGCTCCCCAGGTGGTTGGAAGGCACAACGGAGGCTGGAACAACTGCTTTGCCCGATCTGTCCCTGACCTCTCCAACTTCATCTCCACCACTCTCTCCCTCCCCTACTCTAGCTTCACCTACCTTTCAGTCAGTTGCTAGGACGCTCTTAGGTCCTTATTTATTTATTTATTTATTTATTTATTTATTTATTAAGAGACAGGATCTCGCTCTGTTGCCCACGCTGGAGTGCAGCGGCACGATCACATGACAGTTCACCGCAGCTTCCACCTCCTGGTCTCAAGTGATCCTTCTGCCTCAGCCTCCTGAGTAGCTGGGACTACAGGCACATGCCACCACACCCAGCTAGTTTGTTATTTATTTATTTGTTTGTTTATTTTTGTAGAGACGAGGTCTGGCTATGTTGCCCAGGCTGCAATCCTCTTGCCTCAGCCTCCCAAAGTAATCCCATGTCTGGGATTATAGGCATGAGCCAGCACACTCAGCCCCTAATTCTTGTATTCCTATTACCTAGAAAGCTCTTCTCATTGTTGGCTTATTTTCATCATTAGGACTATTTATTTGCTTACTTATTTGAGACAGGGCCCTGCTATATTACCCAGGCTGTTCTCAAACTCTTGGCTTCCAGCTATCCTCCTGCCTCAGTCTCCCAAAGCACTGAGGTGTGAGCCAACACGCCTGGCTTAGGATTTAATTTAAATGTCAATTTCTCAGGGAACCTTCTTTTACTATTCCCACCCTCACCAACTCTGTTTTATTCCCTTCGTAGCATTCACTGCCATCTACAGTTGACTTGTTTCTGTATGTGTTTGTTTGTAGAATGTTTTCCTTCATTAGAATCTCATTCATTAGAATTGGGTATTGCATGACTAGTCCCAGCTACTCAGGAGGCTAAGGTGGGAGGATTACTTGAGCCCAGGAGTTTGAGTACAACCTGGGCAAGATAGCAAGACTTGTCCAAAAAAAAAAGCATTAAATTAAATTTTAAGGCTGAGTTCGGTGGCTCAGCCTGTAATCCCAGCACTTTGGGAGGCCGAGGAGAGTGAATTGCTTGAGCCTGCGAGTTCGAGACCAGCCTCTACAACCCAGCCTTTTTTAAATCTCTACAATAAAAAATAAAAAATAAAAAAGTTAGCCGGGCATGGTAGTGTGTGACTGTAGTTTCAACTACTTGGGAGGCTGAGGCGGAAGGATCAGCAAAGCCCAGCAGGATGACACCAGGGTGGCCGCGAGCGTGCTACAGCACTCCAGCCTGGGCGACAGAATGAGACTCCAACTTAAAAAAAAAAAAATTTAATTAAAAAAAAAGAATTTCAGTCTCAAGAAGGTAGAAGAAGGTAGTGATCTTGTGGGTATCAGCAGGGCTGGATTAGTAGCAAACTAAGCATGTTTTAGGCAAGAAGAACATGTGGGGGGAGGGGAAGTAGACAGAGAAAAAGGTTTTTAAAAATAAGATTTGATATTTCAGAAACTTATTAAACTAGTCATCATGAAAAAAATTAGGACTTCCTTATACATATTTTAAGGATAGTGGTTTTCTTTTAATTACACTAAGAAAGAGTATTGCCATTTCCTTAGTACTTAGAGCTTTTAAATTTTTTAAAGTTTTTAAAAATTAAAATGTTACATCATACAGAGAAATGCACACATTGCATAGAACTCAATGAAATTACATAAACTGAACATACCCATGTAACCAACACCCAGATCAAGAAATGGCACCGGATAAGCCCCTGGAAGCTTCTCGTGCTCCTGCTGGTCACCACCAGCACTGGGAATGCACTATCCTAGCTTCTAACTACATAGACTGAGCTGGGTTTGGTTTTTTTTTTAAGTTTTTTTTTTTGTTTGTTTGTTTTTTGAGTTGGAGTCTCACTCTGTTGCCCAGACTGGAGTGCTGTGGCACACTCATGGCCACCCCAGCATCAACCTGCTGCGCTCCAGCAATCCTTCTGCCTCAACCTTCCAAGTAGCCAGAACTACAGGCATGCGCTCCCACACTCGGCTACTTTTTGATTTATTGTAGACATGAGGTCTCACCAAGTTACCGGAGCTGATCTCAAACCCATGGGCTCAGGCAATCCACTCACCTCAGCTTCCCAAAGTGCTGGAATTACAGGCTGAGCCACCGAGCCCAGCCTTTTTTTTAGGTTTTAATGCAACATCATCACATCTGTGATCCAGTAACTAGAGCAGTGCTTACCTAATTGGTTAATTAATTAATTACTTCCCCCACTGATCTCCGTGTACCTCCTTTCTGGGGTATCCAGGGAGTGTGGCTCTCAAAGGCTGAACTTGAACTACAAAAAAGTAGTTTTTTGTAGCGCAAACCACAGACTCTGGGTGGTAATGAAGCATCGAAGTAGGCTCATCAGTTGTGATGAATGTACCACTCTGGCAGGGGATGTTGATAACGGGAGGAGGCTGACAATGGAGAGAGATTGTGCAAGTGTGGGGACAGGGGCTATGAAAAAAATCTCTGTACCTTCTGCTCAGTTTTGCTGTGAACCTAAAACTGATCTAAAAAATAAAGTGCGTATATGTACATGTATTTTTTTAAGTGATGGTCTCAGAACTGACCTCAGCATCCTTTCGACCCAAGGCAATTGACGGGCACATTTACTGCATCTGGTTGGTCTGAGCCTTTTGATGGAAGCCACCAGGTGGGCTTTCTTTGGTGCCGTTCACCCAGCTGTGCCATGGCTCTTCAAGCATTCGTGGGACTTATCACACCAGCAGGCTTTTCTTGGAGCCACTGTGTGACCACTGCCCCTTGGGGTGCTTTGCATTTGACTGGGGCTTATATTTAGCCCCATGGAAGCCCGGGGTCCTATTCTTTTTTCTGGGCTTTTCGTCTTTTTCCTCCTGGCTGATGAAGCGGTCGTACTGAACAAGGTCAAAAGGCTGAACGGCAGCGTCAGAAGCAGAAAGCTACGAAGTTATGGTTTCCTGGGCAGAAGAAATACAGGCTAACGAAGGAGGGAGTTCTGGCATTGGCCCCAAAAGTCGGGGACCACCCAGCAGTTGGGGGCTCTTTCCCACCCCTAGACTAGTACCAATTCCTTCCATCCATTGGGCACCTCCCTCGCCCCATTTTCTTACCTCTTTGGCCAAGTACTACAGTGTCTTCAAAGTACAGCTGTCCCCAACTATGAGGAGCTTCCCTGGACACACTTCTTTCCCAACCAGAGCCCTGCCCATCCACACCCCAACACACACACACACACACACACACAGACACACACACGCATACACACCCCGCCAGAGTTTACATTAGGTGTGATACTCTGTGCTGTCACAGGCACAGTGATAACAACCTCTCATAGCACTGCTAAGCTCTGTGTTACAGGTTTACCTGCTGCCCTACTTAGCCCTCTCATCCCAGCCCATGAAGTCATCCTGGCCTGGTCTCCATTTTACGTATGGGGAAAGTGAAACTCTGGGGAACTGACTGATCCGAAATCTCTTAGCTGGTAAGAGGCAGAGCCAAGACTGGCTCCTCTCTCTGTGGGAGGTGTCACCACCATTCTCATGTGACACAGCCAGTTCATGACTGAGCCCCCCTCTGGAAACTGCCCTGAGCAACAAGGGAGCTGTCTCGGCCAAGGCCACACCCCCTTCCCAGAGTCCTCCCATATCCAGTGGCTGGACGGTGTGGGGGTGTAAAGGCTCACCTCCCTTGCCTTCATTCAGGACATCTGTAGATGTCACCTCAGCTCCAGAGTCCCCTTGGAAGAACTGAATTGTCCCATGTATAACAAAACTGTGGCCGGGAACGTGGCACCAGGGAAGAAATCCTGCCTGGTGGGTGATTTCATTGCATCAAAGTACCCTTTGCATTTCTCACTCATGGCTCTACTTCTTGGGGTTGGTGGCATCTTCTAAGACAAGGTGGGCTGAGGCAGCCATTATCCCTCCAGCAGTCCTGGGCTTGCGATGGAAGAATCTCTTTTTTTTGGTACAATGGGGCCAGACCTGTGTCATCTCATCTGCATCTGAGGGAGCAATGGGTTTTCCGACACATCTAACTCCCCCATGACACTCTGAACTGTTGACATGTGGAGGCCAACACCGACTTGTCCCTGGAATTCCCAGGTGTGGGACAGGGTCTTTGACTTTGTGAACACTCAGAAAACATTGCTCAAATGAAGAAATGATCCAGGGACCCAGGAAGAAGTCCAGTAATGGTGGAATCACCCCAGCTCACCCCTCGTACCATGGATGAGAGCAGCCCACACCCTAGGGGGAAGGAGCCCATCCTCTCCTGGCTGCTCCAAGGTCTGCTCTTCTAGTGCCTACAGCAATGTAGGGTACAGTCAGGCAGGCACCCCCATTTCCCTCCTCTGTACTTGAGAATCTGTGGAGTTGTGCGACTTTGCTGACTTTGGCTTTGTATTACTCAGTTCCATCCATCATTTCTACAAGATGCCTTTGTGGCTGGGTGGCATTTACCTGCTTCTGCATTCCTCACATCTGGTTGTCCAGGCCTGAGCCTATTGTAAGCACTTAATTAATTAATATTATCATCTGTAAAAGCTAACCATTTTTAAACATTTCCTATAGGCCTCTTCCTTCCTTCTTTCCTTCTTTCCTTCCTTCCTTCCGTCCTTTCTCTCTCTCTCTCTCTTTATTTCCTTCTTAATAAGTCAGGGTCTCACTCTGTTGCCCAGTGGCATACTCACAGCTCACTGCAGCCTCCCAGGCTCAGGCAATTCTTCTGCCTCCGCCTCCCAAGTAGCTGGGACTACAGGCTCACACCACTATGCCTGGCTAATCTATTGATTTCCTTGTATAAATGAGGTCTGGCCTCAAACTCCTGAGCTCGAGCAATCCTCTTGCCTTGGCTTCCCAAAGTGCTGGGATTACAGGAGTGAGCCACTGTGCCCAGCCCCTGACTACATTTCTTAAGTAATTCATTTGGCCTTCACATCAGTCCTAGAGATTGTTATTCATGTTTCGAAGATGTGGAATCTAAGGCACGGACAAGTCAAGCAACTTGCCCAAGGTCACACAACTGATAAAGCTGTGGAGGCAGGCTTTGAGCACATGTGCCTAACCACAGTTCTGTATCCCTCCAGAGTGCACAAAGTTAAGGCCTTTGAACAAAGAGATAAGGACTAATGAATGTGCAGAGTAGACAGACAAAGCAGCATGATACCTACTACCTGATTGGCACTAAGTGCTAGACCACACTTTTTGCCTCTGGCACTCAACAGTGATGCTGTAAGATAAGGGAGACTCAGAGAGGTTAAGTAACTGGCCCAAGGTCATCACAGCAAGCACCAGAGCCAAGATTCAAACCCAGGCTTCCCAGCACCTGTAAGAGTCCACTTCACTTGCTACAGCTGTGGGCCATGAGATATTTTCTGCATAAGAAAGCCCTCATGCCAGCTTCCAGCTCAGATTGCGACCTCCTGGCGATCTACCACATCACTCATTTGTCTTGGTTTTGCACACAATCCCTAGCACAGTGCCTGATGAGTGAGCAGATGAATGGCAACTCACATACTCTCCTGTGGGGGGCCTGGTCCCTGGTGGAACTTGGTAAAAACACTGCAAGAACACTCTGGGTCAGTGATGATTTATCCACAAAGGAGGACAAAAGACCTTCTGAAAGAGTAAATCAGATCATGTCTCTCTCGCGGTGGGATGGCAGAGTGGGCCCCTCTGCAGAGGTAACATTTGAGCAAAGACCTGTGTAGATAGACAAAGGAGGAGATCTACTCCAGGCAGAAGGAGTGGCATGGGCTAAGGCCCTGGGCAGCAAGGAGCTTGGGTGTGACCAAGGGGTTGGAGAGAAGGGAGGAGATGAGGGCTAGAAGGTGGACAGGGGCCAGATCACAGAAGGCATCATGCTACCTGGTGGGGACTTCAGATGTAGTTCTAAATAGGACAAAAAACCACTGGAGGGCTTTAAAGCAGAGGAGTCCTGTGAAGTGGCTTTCTTTGTGAAATATCACTGTGGACTGGAAGCAGGGAGATTACAAAGGAGGTAACTGGAGCCATCCGGGCGGTGGCTCAGGCCAGCGTGAGGCAGAAGAGAGGGCCGTGGCTCAGGCCAGTGTGAGGCAGAAGAGTATTTCAAAGAGGTATGTGCTTTGCAGATGAAGCTGACAGATCCGCTGACAAACTGAACGTTCAAGAGTGAGAGGAAAGGTAAGAAGTCAACTTCTCCGAGCCAGCCAACAATGAAAATAGCTCTTATTTAACAGTGTTTATAATGTGCCTGGCACTGCTGTTATCACTTAACATATATTACCTCAGTTAATCCTCACAAAAACTCTATGAGATGGGCATTGTTGCCCTCCCCGTTTTAGAGATAAGGGAAACTGAGGCAGAGAAGTTAAGTGACTTGCCCAAGGTCACATAGGTGGGCGAGTGAGTGGTGCTACTGGGATTTAAACTTAACTCTGGCTTGAGTCTGGGCACTAGAACGTCACCTTGTATTCTCCTCCTCAGAGAGGAGTGTTCACAGAACGAGGGGCTTTCTGGGCTCCCACATACTTCTCTGAGCCACTCAGTCAGTATGCACAGATAAACTCAGTGGAGGTCAAACAGAGGCAGACATTCCTCCAGGACACAGTCTACACCATGTCCCCGCAGAGAACAAATACCAGGTACTGCACAGGGTCCCGCTTCTTGACCAGAAGGGACCCGGGCTCTTAGAACATTCTGAAGGTGTTTTCCTTTCCCATGTCAGAAGCAGGAAGCCAGCCACAGGGCACTCGGGTTGCATCTTTTAGTCGCAGTAAGAGGCAAAAGGTAAGAGTAAAATCACTACAGATGGATCCAAGGAAATTTACTTGACCCTTAGCGTGACTCAATGTTCCCATCTGTAAAATGGGAACAATGTTAATATCCCATGGGGTTATTTAGAGAGTTAGCAAATGTACGATGCCATTAAAAAGTGCCAAGCACACTCTAAGTGCTCTTAAATATGTAATAAAGAAACAAAATGTAGTTCGGCATGGCGGCTCATACCTATAATCCTAACACTTTAGGAAGCTGAGGATTACTTGAGGTCAGAAATTTGGCCTCTTGCAAGGCAGGAGGATCACTTAAGGCCAGAAATTTGAGACCAGCCTGGGTAA
Organism: Tarsius wallacei; assembly: GCA_963574415.1. Classification (NCBI taxonomy): domain Eukaryota; kingdom Metazoa; phylum Chordata; class Mammalia; order Primates; family Tarsiidae; genus Tarsius; species Tarsius wallacei. The sequence goes on along the minus strand of CAUYQG010115719.1, from coordinate 10,244 downwards.
TATAGCACGACCCTGTCTCTACAAAAAAATAGAATAAAATAAAAATTAGCCAGGCGTAATGGCACATGCCTGTAGTCCCAGCTGCTACTTGAGAGGCTGAGGCGGGAGGATCCCTTGAGCCCAGGAGTTCAAGGATGCAGTGAGCCATGATTGCGCCTCTGCACTCCAGCCCTGGCAACAGTACAACAGAGCAAGACCTAGCCTCTGGGAAAAAAAACAAAAAGAAGAAGAAGAAAAGAAAAGAAAGAAAACAAAAGAAAGAAACAGCAGAGTATGAGGACACAGGGCAGAACCGAGGCTTCTCCAAGCCAGGACTGTTGTCCACAGACCACAGACCAGTTTCTGGCCATGATCAGTCATCATGTCTGTCCCTGGACCTGACCTATTTGGAAGGTGATTTGGAAAACATGTTAAAGTCAGCCTGCACCAGCCTGTTCTCAATATGAAATCGGAGTCAACAAGAAGGAATGACAGAGCTGAATGTTTGTGCTGGGGTCGGACTGTACTAGGCAGCGAGGAAATGTGGTTTATACGAGGCTCATGTTCTGCGGGTGGGGAAGTCGCAGGTCTAATGTGGATCTGAGTGAGAGCCCAGCCCGCTGGACGTCTCTACTCACTGTTTCACGAGCTCCTCCAGCTCTTCCAGTCCATAACTGAGCTAAGCATCTCCTCCCTCCCCAGAAAGGCAGTCTACTTTACTTCCCCTGATTTGGTGAGTTGCATAACAAAGACAAGTGGAGTGTGAAGAGCACAGTCAAAGGCAGATCACCTGGGTTCTAAACCAGCTCTGTCACTTGTTGGCTGTGCTTCTTCGCACAAGTTGCTTACCCTTTCTGTGCCTGTTTTCTCATCTGCAAATAACTGGATGATAATAATAAGTATCTCCGGGTAACGGTGTGAAGGTTAAATGAAAGTATGTGTCTGTCAACCAGTAAGCACGGAATAAATAACAACCACAGTGTGTGCAGCTATTTGTTTTCCTAAAAAATTATAGTCGCTAAAGTATATTCACCAAAACATTCACCATTCTAGAACTTTACATAGATGAACTCCTTTATCTCTCACAACTCTCTGAGATAAATCCTATTATTATCTCCAATTTACAGAAGTGGAAAATGAGACTCAGAAAAGTCAAGCAATTTGCCCAAGGTCACACAGCTTGAAGTAGCAGGATCGGGATTTGAACTTGGGCACTCTGTCCTCATAGTCTAGGCTTATGATCCCCACACTAAGTTCTCTCAAGAGTTCCTTTTAGCACTTTTATGTTTTTAAACCTTTATTTTTTTCTACACCTTTCAGGATCAATAAAAAGACGAGACTGGCCAAAAAGATAAATCTAGCAAGCTTTTCATGCCCTAAAACAGAGTTTCCCTCAAGGTGTAGGTTACTGGTGTACCAAGCAGGACCAGCACATAATTTATGGGGTCTAACTCAAAATAAAAATGGGGTGTCCCTTGTTCAAAAAGTATTAAGAATTTCAAGACGGTGAGAACAGAGGATTATATGAAGTAATCCCTTTCAGGCATGGGTCCCTGTGCTTGGGTCCTGCGCCTCTGAATATGGTCCAGATGCAGAGGTCTGGCTTCCCTCGGCCAGTAATTGTGGGTGATCAGAGCTCCAAGCCAGCTGTCTAAGGGCCATGAGTGGCCTTGACCTTTTGCCCCAACACTCCTCAATGTGAAAAAGGCAGGAAGGCCAGGCGTGGTGGCTCAAGTCTCCCTGCAATTTGGGAGGTCAAGGCAGGAGGATCACTGGAGCCCAGGAGTTCAATATCAGCCTGGAAAACATAACGAGACCTTGTCTCTACAAAAAGCAAATAAATGAATAGATATATGCATACATTTTAAAAACGGAAATGAGGCCATGAGCAGTGGCTCATGCCTATAATCCAGCACTTTGAGAGGCCGAGGTGAGAGGGATTGCCTGAGCCCATGGATTCGAGACCAGCCTGGGCAACTCGGTGAGACCTCATCTCTACAACAAATTAAAAAATTAACTGGGCATGGTGTCACGTGCCTGTAGTTCCAGCTACTTGGAAGGCTGAAGCCGGAGCGTCACCTGAGCCCAGCAGGTCGAGGCTATGGTGGCTGTGAGTGTGCCACTGCACTCCAGCCTGGGCGACAGAGTGAGACTCCAGCTAAATAAATAAATAAAAATAAATAAAAAAGAACATGAAAAAGGCAGAAAGCCCTGTCCTCATGGATAAATCTAAATAGTAGTTTCTTCCTCAGTCTCTGGCATATCTGAACCAAAGCCCAGTTCTTTCCACGAAGATTTATTAACCATCAGAATGTTCTGTGTGTGTGGGTTGCCACAGCCCTCACGGTATAGATATATATGTCCCTGTGTTCCCACCGACTCCCCAGCAGACATGTGGCAGCTTCATTCTGAAACCCAGTAAAGTCTCCAAGGACTCTCGCCCCCTCCTCCCCCTCCTCCTCCTTCACCCCCCACCCACTCTCTCTCATTTCCATGCCTTCCAGGAGTCCCACACAATCAGGAAACCCAGGTAGGTGATGGGAGGCAGGAGAGTAGGAGCTACGGGCTCGGAGCATGATGGTGATTAGAAAAGCAGAGTCAAGTCCCTGAGATGGCACGGCTGCAAGTCCCTTGGGCCACTGCAGGAGGAAGCTGCAGGATTGAGCAGGATATTTTTATTCTCCACCTGGGTTCTTCCGGAGGCTCCTGGAACATGGGAGGGGCTTCCCCACCTGACAGCCCCAGGGACTTGGCTCCAGCAAGGAATGGCCAACCTGCTGGCGCGTGCCCCACTTCTCCAACGCCTGTATCCCCAGCCCCTTCTCAACGCCTCTCAGAACTATTTTTGGAAATCTATTCATTCAACAGGTATTCACTGAGTGGTTACCCGGGGGCCAGGCCACACGGTCATACTGCCACTGACTTTGTGTCTTTCACCAAGGTTTACCCATCTCTGCTTCTCACCTAGACATTCTGGAGGAAGGGTCTCCTCCAAATGCCAAGGAATGTTTGGATTTCTCCAGTTTACTTCCTCAGTTGCCAGAATGCACCTATCACCCCTCTTCTTCCTATCTGATCACCACCTTTACCATGTTTTTCTTTCCTTTTTTTCTTTTTTTTTTTTAATAGAGATGAGGTCTCACTATGTTGCCCAGGATGGACACGATCTCCTGTGCTCAAGTGATCCTCCTGCCTTGGCCTCCCAAAGTGCTGAGATTACAGGTGTGAGCCCACATGCCCACCCCCATTATCATTTTAATTGATAACATTTATTGAGCATGTACTATGTGGCAGGCCACATGCTACATGCTTCACACGTGTTGTCTCATTTAATCCTACAGCAAACTTGGGGGCTTTGTACTGTTATTATTCCTGTTTTACAAAGAAGGACGCTGGGGTTCAGAGAGTGTAAGTAACTTGCCCAAGGCCACACAGCCTGAGAACCAGGCTGCAGCAATAACTGTGATGTCTTTTCCTCATGAAGGAACTCAGAACTGTCTGGACCTCGTCTACCCTAAGGCATCAAGAGGCAGCACAGCCCTTCTTTCTCTGCTCCTCTTCCAAGCCCTGGCAAGAGCCCTGCCCCTCAGTCTGGGAGGTGCCAGCCCTTGAAACATGCCCCATGCCTTTTCACAGAAGAGCCCAGGATGAGGCTCAGGCACACCCTGTCCTTCAAGCCCCTGCCCGAATGCCCAGCATGCTGGGAGCATTTCCTGCCTGTTCTGAAGTGGGCTCCCCCCTCCATGAGCCTGTACTGTCTCTCCCCAGTGAGACAAAGCTCCCGCGGGAAGGTCACGGCCTGCTTTTTCGCGTCCCCCACAGAGCCAGCATGGCATGGGCACCACGTTGTTCACTGGGGCATCAACTGATTGATCCATCTGTGGCTTCCCTGTATTCTGGCACCTTCCCAGTCCTCTTCGCAGCAGCCCCAGCTGAGACACCTCGAGACTCCACCCCACCTCCCCAAAACCCCAAGCCCCCCATCTAGATTCAGGCTGTGCCTTTTCAGTCCCTGGCTCATGGGAGCAAGTGACATAGATCTTGCTGGATTGTCTGGCATCCTCCAAGTTCCTGATACGGTGGCCCCATGTAAAATGAAAACAAACAGACCTGGTTCAAATTCCAAACAAGGAGCATATTTCAAACAGACCTTGGTTCACATTCCAGCTTGGCTGCTTGGCTGGGTCACCCTTAGATAACTTTACTTCTGTAAGCTGCAGTGTCCTCACCAGAGAAATATAGCTAAAAATGAGGCCAGGTGTGGTGTGGTTCATGCCTGTAATTCTAGCACTTTGGGAGGCTGAGGTGAGGGGATTGCTTGAGCCCAGGAGTTTGAGAATAGCCTAGGTAACATAGTGAGACCTTGTCTCTACAATAAATCAAAAAATTAGCCTGGCGTGGTGGCACATGCCTATAGTTCCAGTGACTCAGGAGGCTGAAGCACAAGGATCGCCTGATCCCAGGTGGTCAAGGCTGCAGTGAGCCGTGATTGTGCCACTGCACTCTAGCTTAAGCGACATAGTGAGACCCCGACTGAAAAAAAAAAGTGGATGGAGAATGATATAACAGGGGACATGTTTAGTATAGAACCTAGGAGAGAGACATCATGACACCAGCTTCCTCCACTGGGTCCAGGGAACCCCTAATGAGTGAAGGAGTCCCGCAAGTGACCCACCAGGCAGCATAACTGCCATCTTCAGCATCACTACCCACATAGCCTCCACCTCGGGGACTCTGCTATGTACTTTATTTATATTCTCCCATACAATTGGCCATTCTAATTTGCCAGTCCAGGAAACGAAAGCTTAGAGTTGTTGACAAAGTCAAACAAAGTTACCAGGGTAAGAAGGAGCAGAGGCAGATTTGAGCTCAGGGTTGGCCTAGTCCTGAGTCTAAGCCCTTAACTACTGAGTTATCCTGCGAGGTTGCTCTCTCCAAGGCTGTCGGACAGCATCAACACATTGTAGAAGAACTAGACGATGGGAGGAGAGGTGGATTGAGAGGAGGGGCGATGGGCTCCCAGGACCACAGGCAGAGAGTGAAGGCGCCACTGTCTACAAGAGCTGGGAGAGATGTGGCCAGCTCAGGCTGTTTGGAAGCCCAGAGCCACGGCACCTCCTTTCTGCTCAGGCCATGGGGCAGCTCTGGCAAAGGGAGGTCTGGAGAGACACAGCCTTGTTTTGGCATCTTGTGCTTGGAAGCCTGGAGGGACACCACCCCCACCACCCTGAGCAGCAAAATCTGGGTTTGTAGAAGGCACCAGTGACAGTAAGATGGTGGGTGCTCCTGGGAAGGTCAGCCTTGTAAGTGGGGTGGGCCAGCTGAGTAGAAAGACTTTGGACAGGCACCATCAGCATCTCCAGGTGTTTGTTAGAAATACAGAACCTGACCAGGCGTGGTGGCTCACGCCTGTAATCCCAGCACTTTGGAAGACTGAAGCAAGAGGATTGCTTGACCCCAGGAGTTCAAGACCAGTCTAGGCAACATAGCAAGACCACATCTACACAAAAAGTAGAAAAAAGTGAGTGCCGGGTATTATGGCACTCACCTGTAGTCCCAGCTACTCAGGAGGCTGAGGCAGAAATAATCATCTGAATGCAGGAGATCGAGGCTGCTGTGAGCCATGATCGTGCCACTGCACTCCAGCCTGGGCAACAGAGTGAAACTATGACTCAAAAAAAAAAAAAAAGTAAAGTAAAGAAAGAAAGAAATGCAGACAGAGCCTTGGGCTGGGTGCAGTGGCTCATGCCTGTAATCCCAGCTCCTCAGAAGGTTGAGATGGGAGGATCTCTCGAGCCCAAGAGTTCAAAGTTGCAGTGTGCTATGATTGCATCACTTGTGCTCCAGCTCCGGGCAGCGGAGTGAGACCCTCCCTCTAAGAAAGAAAGAAAAGAAAAGTAGAATGTTGGGCCCCACCCCTGACGGGCTGAATCAGAAACTCTGGGGACAAGACCCAGAAATTATTTTAACAAGGCCTCCAAGGGGATTCTGAACCCCTTGACGTTTAAGAAGGACTTCACCGAAAGATGGTGCATGAGAGGTGAGAATTCCAGCCTTTGAGCCTTTGCACTTGTTGGTCATCCTGCTTGGAGGCTCCCCCTCTTATTTTTAGCATGACTTTCTGTGACCCTCATCTGGCCTCGGCCCAGGGGTCCCCTCTCTGAGAGGCTTCCCTAGCCTCCCACTGTGACTGTGGCAGGCTCTCCTGCCTCCTTGTTTACTTCCTGCAAGGTGCATCTTTCATGCAGCAAGGTTTTTGTTTCTTCTCTTTCTCTCCTCTATCCCCAAAGGCAAGGACTTTGTCCCTTGGCTTTCCCAGAGGCTTAACACATGGTGCTTAGCACATAGTAGGCACTTGGGACACCCTTTCAAACAAATGAATGAATGAACACCAGCTTCCTGCCTGGTGCACAGACTCTGAGGTCCAACTTCCAACCAAAATCGGCTACTAGGCTCATCGCTCCTGGTCAGCCTATGGCACCTCCTGGCAGCACTGGCCCAAGGGTCTTACAGCTAAGGAGGAAATGTCTTGTCGCAGGGGGAAACATCTGCTACAGGTGACTTCGGCCAAATCCTGGCTGCTCTAATCACATGACGGGTGCCTGTTAACGCTGCCCCTAGAGGCTTGGAAAATCTGCTCTGCCCACCCCAGACTGAAGGGTATAGGGGCTAACTAGCCCCCTTTTTCTCCCAGCCAAGCTACCCACACAGCCCACAGGTAGGAGGCTCCCCGGCTGCAGGTGGCACCTACCATGCTCGATATATGACATCCAGACATGGCATTAAATGCCATCTCACCACATGGCACAAAAGCTATTTTCTTTTCAATTCACGGTATCTGGCTGAAATTTAATAACATCATTTTGTTTTCATTGTGTTTATTTTTACAGTGGCCTTCTATTTACAGCCAGAGATGCTAGCTTTTCATTTACAGTTGGGTTATAAAGTTTCCTTTGAAAATAAATTTAAGTTAAAAAGAGAAAGTGAGTTGATTTAAAGAGCGTCAACCTAAATAATAAATAGAGAAGAAGATTCTGCAAGGGAAAATAATGTTGATTAGGGAAGAGGCCCTGCAATGGGAATATGTGCCCGCCCTAGTGGGCCACGTGCAAATTCAGGGAGGTAAAGGAAGACACTGGTTTTTAAAGGGAAAATGAGGAGGATTACATAACTGTTTTGAGATAATTATCCTTGACTGCAAAGATCAATAACAAAGGTGGTGCCAGTTCGAGGTTGGACAGGCAGTCGCTGGGCAGATGCCCCTGCAGAAGTCTTTTTTGGTGTGAGGTTGCGATGGCCTTCGTACAAGGTTGTGGTTTTTACAGTGTTTGGGGATCGTCCTTGTTATTAGGCATTCACGCATGAGAACCCTCTCTCCGTGGCCTTCTCTGGCTCTGTTTTACGGGCTTTTCATACAAGTGACTCCATTTTGATTCTGACAACTTTTGTCAGAGAAATGTAAAATCAATACCAAAGTATGTGATAGAAATATGTGGGGAAAGGCCCAGAGACTAGGGAATATGTGGTTTGCTGTACTCGCCATGCTATAGAGCCACGGTCTCAGACTCAGATGCATTTCAGGAATGAGAATGTTTAGGATTTTACAAAGGCAGAAGGGTTCACTTACCAGAGGTGACTTAGCACCTCTGGGACAGCACCCTACAATTGAATCCATGAATCACCCTGCAGCAAAACTTAGAAAGAGTCACAAGAAGTGAGATAAAGATGAGGAATCATTTCCCAAGTCAGTTCAGATCAGATTTTGTCACAAACGAGTCCATGTGATAACCTCACAATTTTGCTGCTGTATAAACTCCAAGGATCAATGACAAGGTATTTTTCTTTTTTCGGAGTTATTTGGACTTCAAAAATTTGCATAAGGGATTGTGAATCTTAGAAATAATACTAATACTAATACTAATCCTGGCTGAGAGTTGAGTATTTCACCTGTTTGATCGTGTATAATCCTCATGGCAACCCTAAGAGTTAAGTACAATGATCACAGTAGTCCTTCCTTATCCACAGTTTCACCTTCCTCTGTTTCAGTTACCTGTGGTCAACCACGGTTCAAAAATATTAAATGGAAAATTCCAGAAATAAGCAATTCATACATTTTAAATTGAGTAGCGTGATGAAATCCTGGCCTGGACACAAATTCTTTTGTTGCCCATGTTGAAGATGCTGCCCACCTGTTAGTCACTTAGTTATCAAGTCGAATGTCATGGTACACAGTGTTTATGTTCAAGTCACCTTTATTTTACTTAACAATGGCCCCAAAGCACAAGAGTGGGGACACTGGCAATTTATTTATTTATTTATTTTTGAGTTGGAGTCTCACTCTGTCGCCCAGACTGGAGTGCAGTGGCCGCTCCCAGCCACCACAGCCTCGACCTGCTGGGCTCCAGCGATCCTTCCGCCTCAGCCTTCCAAGTCGCTGGAACTACAGGCGCGCGCTACCACGCCCGGCTGATTTTTGATTTATTGTAGAGATGAGGTCTCGCCAAGTTGCTCAGGCGGGTCTCCAACCCGTGGGCTCAGGCAATCCACTCACCTCGGTCTCCCAAAGCGCTGGGATTACAGGCTGAGCCTGGCAATTTAGATATGCTAAAGAGAAGACTTCACGTGCCTCCTTTAAGTGAAAAGGTGAAAGTTTTTTACTTACTAAGGAAAGAAAAAAACTGTGCAGAAGTGACTAAGATATAGAGTAGGAATGAATATTCTATCTGTGAAATTATGAAGGAAAAAGGAATTCATGCTAGTTTTGCTGTTGTGCCTCAAACTGCAACACCGGCTGCCACAGTGCTGTGAGTTATTCGTTAGTTGTTAATCTCTTACTGTGTCTAATTGATAAATTAAACATTATCACCTCTAGGTGTGTACAGGAAAAAACGTAGTAGAAATTTGATTCGGTGCTATTTGTAGTGTCAGGCAACCACTGGGGGGTCTTGGAACATAACCCCCACAGATAAGGGGAGACTGATGTATACCCATTTTCCAGATGAAACCTCAAGTAGTTAAGGCATTTGCAAAACTGCACAGCCAGGGAGCCCGAATTGGAAGTCAGACAGGCTGGAGAAGGAGAGCAGTGAATGGCCTAGCTCAGACGTAGCCACCCTCACCCTCACCCCCACTCTGTGCCCTGCTGATGACTCCCAGTTCCCTTCTTGACCAGCATGCGCACATCAGCCTCATTCCCACTTGGTGAGAAGGAGAGAACACCATTTCCAGACACCCCAGCAAAACATAGTCTGCAAGCAGTTCTGTGAGGTCATCAGCACCTCGAAGGAGCCCTGGCCACCCCTGTGGCCACCCTTGACACCACAAGCTGCCAAGATAGGCTGGAGCATCATGGCCATGGTTTCTCGCAGCCTTCTACTCTGTCCCCTCCCCACTAAACACCCTCTTTTTTTCCCTTTAGTTGCCTTTTTTATTGAACACACAAATTCTGTGCCAGGCAGTGCTTAGCTAAACATTTTCTTATACATTAGCTCTGTTTTTAGAAGACTTTTAAATTTGAAAAATACAGGGAAATTCAGCCAAGAAAAAAAAGTCAAACTCCCTCATAAGGCACTTTTAAGAATAGAGTGTAAGAGGCGAAAGTTTTCCCACCATTCTGCTTCTCAAAGTCAGTTTCTGTCCTAACCCACAGAGGTAACCAGTGCTTAAAGTAACCTCAATCTTTTCCTATGCTACTGAGACATATCTATGTCCATATCTATATCGACAACTATACCTATATGTTAATCAATATCTACCTTTTAGTTGTCAAGCCACAAAACACCTACATACAGTTGCTCATGTGCTATATATACCCCAAGTCCCAGGGCCACCATTCATATACACTATCTTATAACCCACTCACATATATTTTTTGTCTTACAAAAAAAGGAGAAAAAGTCTTCCATATTGAACTGTAACTTGTAAGAGATATATCCAGTTTGGGTGTGATGGCTCACATCTGTAATCCCAACATTTTGGGAGGCCAAAAGGGGAGGATTGCATGAGTCCAGAAGTTTGAGACAAGCCTGGGCAACATAACAAGACCTCATATCTACAAAAAATCAAAAAATTAGCCTTGTGGGTAGCATGGCACACAACTATAGTTCCAGCTACTTGGGAGGCTAAGGTAGAAGGGTCACCTGAGCCCAGGAAGTTGAGGCTACAGTGAGCTATGATCATGCCACTGCACTCCAGCTTGGACAACAGAGTGAAACTCCAACAAACAAAAAAAAAAGGAAGGAAGGGAGGAAGGAAGGGGAAAAGAA
>CAUYQG010115718.1:0-17304 GCA_963574415.1 Tarsius wallacei | reverse complement strand
TCCATTGTGTATATATACCTCATTTTTTAAAATCCAGTACAATTTTGATGGGCAGCATGGTTGGTTCCATATTTTTGCTACTGTGAATAATGCTGCAATAAACATGCATGTGCAGGTATCTTTTTCATAGAGTGATTTGAGATCCTCTGGGTATATTCCCAGAAAGGGGATTGTTGGGTCATATGGAAGGTCAATTTTTAGAGCTTTTAGGAATTGCCACACTGTTTTCCAGAGGTTGTACTAGTTTGCACTCACACCAACACTCCCTTTCCCCACATTCTCTCCAGCATCTGTTGTTTTTGAGACATTGATGATGGCCATCCTGACTGGAGTTAGGAGGTGTCTCAGTGTGGTTTTAATTTGCATTTCTTTGGTGACTAGTGAGGCTGAGCATTTTTTTATGTATCTGTTGACTCCTCATATGTCTTCTTTTGAGAAATGTTTATTCATTTATTTTGCCCACTTTGTAATGGGGCTGTTTGTTTTGTTCTTTTAGGTACATTTGAGTTCCTTGTAGATACTAGATGTTAGGCCTTTGTCAGATATACAGCTGGCAAATATTTTTTCCCAGTCTGTGGGCTGTCTTCCTGCTCTCTTGATGGTTTCTTTGGCTTTGCAGAAGCTTGTCAGTTTGATAAGGTCACACTTGTCTATCTTATCTCTTATGGCATGGGCACTTGGGGTTTTGATCAGGAATTGGTTGCCAGTTCCAATTTCCATAAGGTTGTCTCCAGGATTGTCTAAGGTTCTTATAGTTTGAGGTTTTTCTTTAAGGTCTTTGATACACTTACAGTTGATTTTTATGTATGGGGATAGATAGGAGTCCTGTTTTAATCTTCTGCATGTGGTCAGCTGGTTTTCCAACACCATTTACTGAATAAGTTCTCCTCTCCCCAGTGGCTATTATTTGGAAGCTTTTTTGAAGATGAGTTGGTTAACAAATTGAGGTTTTGCTTCTGGACTCTGTGTCCTGTTCCATTGGTCTATATGCATGTTCTTGTACCAATACCAGACTGTTTTGATTATTGTAACCTTATAATAAAGCTTAAAGTCTGAAAGTGTGATACCTCCTGTTTTGTTTCTTTTGCTGAGGATTATTTTGGCTATTCATGGTCATTTATGTTTCCATATGAATTTCTGTATTGTTGTTTCCATGTCTGAGAAGAATGCTACTGGTAATTTAATGCGTATTGCATTAAATCTGTAGATTGCCTTTGGTAGGATGGACATCTGAACAATGTTCATTCTTCCAATCCATGAGCATGGAATATTTTTCCATTTGTCTGTGTCATCTTTGATTTCTTTGAGCAGTCTTTTGTGGTTTTCATTGTAATGGTCTTTCACTTCTCTGGTTAGGAAGATGCCAAGGTATTTCATCTTTTTTGTTGCTGTTGTAAATTGGATTGTGCTTTTTGTTTGGTTCTCAGCCTGTTGGTGGTGTGTAAGAATGTGCCTGTCTTTTGCACATTGATTTTGTACCCTGAGACTTTGCCAAAGTACTTTATCAGTGCAAGAACGTTTTTGACAGATTCTCTTGGATTTTTGATGTATAGAATCATATTGTCAGCAAAGAGGGATAACTTGACTTCCTCTTTTCCTATTTGGATACCCCGATTTCCTTCTCTTATCTTATTGCTCTAACTAGGACTTCCTACACTAAGTTAAACAGGAGGGGTTAAAGTGGGCAGCCTTGTCTTGTTCCAGTTTTCAGGGGAAATGCTTCCAATTTTTGTCCATTTAGCAATATGTTGACTGTGGGTGTATTGTAGATAACTCATTGTTTTGAGGTATGTTTCCTCTATGCCTAGGTGTCCAAGGGTTTTTATCAAGATGAGATACTGGATTTTATTGAAAGTCTTTTTGTGTCTAATGATATAATCATGTGATTCCTATTTTTACATCTGTTGATGTCTTTGATTACATTTATGGTCTTGCAGATGTTGAACCAGACCTGCGTCCCAGGGATGAAGCCTACTTGGTCATGGTAGATGATTTTTCAGATGTGGATCCAATATGCTAGAATCTTGTTGAGTATTTTTGCATCTAATGTTCTCATTAGCTTGATTTAAAATTGACCAGTGAATAGTTCCAGACTATTAGTGTTCACTTCTGTATGAACAAAATTAATTATATTGTTTTTGGTGTGCTTTTAAAATTACTGCTAATAAATTGGTACATATTTTACTATTGTTATCAATATAATTTAATGTGGCACGCAATAAAGATTTCTGATCCTATGACCTCCTACCTAGACAAACCCTGGATGCCTGTGATATTTAGATTTAGAACACTTTCAACCCTACAGCTCTTTTCTGATTCTTACTGTTGAAGCAGTATGCCTAAATCCACAATAGAAAAGCAGTTATAGGTCTAATTTTTATTATGTTTTAGTAATTATAATATCTAAAAACTTCTGGAAGTTTTTTCTTCAGGAATTTAATGAACATTTGCCTAGTAAGTGTCTCAAAATTTTATAGAAATTTCCATAAAGGCTAGTTTGTTCTTTTATCCTCTTCCCAGTTAAAGACCATACATTGTGATTGCAGTCATTCTGAGTTAGTTTTTAACTTCACCTCATTTTTCCTTATTTTTTTTGAGTTAGTATTTAAGTATATAACTATGGTGTTGCAGGGAAATCTGAAGGGTTGTTCTAGATTAAGTTACAGACTGTACATAGCTTTCTTCCAAATTCTTGACTGATGAATCACCAGCAGATCTCCATTAGAGGAGATTTTCAGGTTTCTCAGTTTTAAAATATGGATAAAGATACATGTACAAATATATAACCATTGTATTACCTGGCATATATTAGTCATTCACCAAATCTGCACTCTGCTCTCTATTCTTACCTTATTTTTATTTACAACTTTTACATCTTATGTTGACTTTCCCAGAAGATTCCTCCAGGAAGAATATACTATATTTATGTGGAGAACTATTTTTGAATCTAGGTGTGGTATATTGGTCAGTTGACAGAGATTAGCTGCCACATCCACCCATCTTTTTCACAAAGGTAAATGTGCATGCATATACATTAATATCTGTTTATGAGGGAACCAGCATCTTAGAATTTTAAATCATTTTATGTTTTAAAAATGATACTTATACAGATACTATCTCAGACTCTTTGAGATAGGTGATATAATCATTATATAGAGAGATTAAATAACAACATCCATTTTTGAATGATCCTTGTATAGCCAGCCCAACAGTGATCTACAAAGAAATATTTGAAACCACTGATTTAAATTATTTTAACATTTTATTGTTGACCATGAAATAACAGTACTGACATCATAATTTCTAACATTCAAGATAAATATAAAATTATCTGAGATTGTTTTATGTGCAGTTCGATTCATTTGGAATAAAGTTTTTATTTGTTTTCATCAATAACTTTTATCCACCATCTATTCATTACAGAGTTCAAGCCCCTATCACAATGAAATTTGTTTTTGTTTTCAGGAAGTTAAGCCTATTTTAAGTTTTCTGGACTTATAGATAATGCAGATATTATCTAATTTTATGTAACAAATCATTCACCATTTAATAGATTGAAACAACCAGGAATTATTATTTCTCACAATCTGATGGGTTGTTGGATGATTTTTCAACTGTTCTCAACTTGGTATATGCAAATGCAGATAGCTGGTTGACTCAGCTGTGGATGAATAGCTGAGATGGCTAGGCCTTCTCTCTTCATGTGGTCTTCCATTCCATTCACAGAAAAAGTTGAGCATTTGTTGGTAGGCCCCCGTTTTCTGGAATTAGGGAATGTTATCATATTAAGACCTAGCCCTAACCCTGGGAAGGTTTCTTAGACTGTTACTTCTGTGGCCTTCATCTCCACTCTCTGTGCTTTTGGCTCTCCCTGTGGGGCAACCTTCTTTCTCCACAAGAAAAGACCCTTTTTTCTGCAGCTGAGTAGTTTTCTTATTTTATGTCCTGCTCAGAAAAAGGGCTTCTCTTCTTTTGCAACTTCTTCAGTCCCTTTTAGTTCAAGTTTTCATTAATATAACTCTAAAAACCTTTGTGAGTTTTTTCTGAATCATATCGAGAGTCACTCCATACCCCCAAAATACTTGTTCTTTTCAGACAAACCTGTGTTTACTTTACCTACATCAGTATTTATGGAACAATGTCTTTACAAACTCTAGAAGCCTTTCTTTCTTTCTTTTGTTTTTTTAAACAGCTAAGTGTCTACCAAGCACAAGCTTAAATGTTTCTGTTATCTTAACAAAAAACCTTACAGTTACACCTTTGATTTGATTTTTACCCTGAGGCAACTTCTCACATTGAGAATCTTTTGGAAAGAGTGGAAATGCAAAATAACCCTATTTTCCAGCCCAGCAAGTTTTTGTTCTTCTATGTTTCCTTTAGATTTTGCTTAAAAAGTGAATAATCCTTTCTGTGGTTCCTCTCTTCCCACATCTTCTCATATGACTCAAACAAACAAACAAACAAACAAACAAACAAAAATCTATAAAAACCATTTGACACATTCAACATTCTGATTAGAAATCTTCTTAGATACATAAGTTCATTGAATACCTTTTCAACATTCTAAACTATGCTAGATGGCAGCTTTACCAATTTCTCTGCCATTTTGTGGGTTTGCCTTTATCTAGCTTTCTAACTATTGTTTCAGTCTTCACTGACTTTGTTCTTTACCACCTTTCTAGGTTTTCCGTTACCCAGCTCAAAAGCCAATGATATAATTTTAGTTTTTGTTTTTGTTGTTATTTCTGGTAATAATATCTCCATCAAGTATAATTGCCTATTCTGTGACTTCAAATATCCAAAAAGTCAGAGTTATTTTTTACATTTGGGCTTCCCAAAAGTGTATTTCTTAGGATTCTAGGTTAAAATCTAGTATAAAAAGTATTTCCTGATCAACAGAGTTTTAAAAGCACTAGGATAAAACATAGTAAAATTGATTGATTTTTATGGATTTCTAGGGTCTTTTATTTTGACTCGTCAGGAGGATAATGGCATATGTACTGTTTCCAAAATTTATTTGGCTATGGAACACTATTTTTTTTCTTAGATGATCTTCTCGCCTACTATTTGGCTGAATGCACTTTAAAAACATTGGTGCAAACTGTTTACCATACCCAGACATTTCTGCCATCCTCATAACACAAGGCAGGCACAAGAAGGGTCCTTTAAGGCAGCATGATTTGAATGCAAGAACAATTGTAAGGATTTTCCTAAAATCTTGTATTTCTCCAAATAAACATATTTTTTATGCCATGTATGCATTGCTCTGCAGATTTTCCAAGGCCAGAGAATACTCTTTTATAGATTAATATCTTATCAAAAGAGTTAAAGTGACTTACTTTAGGATTATTCACCCTTAGAGAGGCTACTTAAACCTTTTTGACTCATACTAAGATAATCTTCAAGAAGGAATTTCATCCCAATTTAAATGTAAGTAAGAACCTGTACTGATCATTACTAACATTCCAGTACATCAGCTTATTCCATAAATTTTATAATATATTACCCTTCAGGGCTCTCCAAACTTGTCAGCTTCATCTTATTATATGGGAACTGTAAGTTAGTAATAGAGCAGTACATGAAGGTCTTAGAAAAATTCTTAAACTATTTACCTCTCACTGATTTTGAGGGCACATATTTAAAATCTAAACTGAGCTGATGACCGATAAAATAACTTTAAGTCTAATAAGAAATATAAATAATTTTCATAATGAAATGAACTATTGAAAAAGTTTTGTAAATCTTTATAATTGCACAGGATAAGGATAATTATTTTTACTTAGTCTTTTGTTTCAATTTGATTCATTTATATTGGTAATCTTTTTTTTTAAGTTTTTTAAAAAACCACGTGTTTAACACTGTCAGCTCTTGTGTAAAGAAAATAGAATTTTAGAGCTGCTACCCTAAGCAAAGTGTTTAGATAATAATCACTGTCAGTCAGTTTGGTCTGTTTTTAGATAATAATCACTGTCAGTTTGGGTTGCTCTAACAGAATACCATAGACTGGGTATCTTATAAAACATAAATGTATTTTTCGCAGTTCTGGATCTGGGAAGTCCAAGATTAAGTTTCCTGCAGATCCCGTGTCTGGTAAGGGCACACTCCCTGGCTTGCAGAAGGCGATCTTTTCATTTTGTGCTTACTTACCAGCAAGCAGAAAAAGAGGAAGCAAACTCTCTTTTGTCATAGCTTAGCTTCTTATAAGGTCACTAATTACATCATAAGGATTTCACCCTCATGACCTAATTACTTCCCAAAAGCCTATCTCCAAATATCATCACATTGGGGATTTAGGCTTCAACATATGAAATTTGGGGGGTGGAGGGACACAAACATTTAGTCCATAGCAGTCTCCAACTTACTAAGCATTGATAGACTTGATAATATAAAATCCTATACAAGCCAATGAGAGAAACCGCCACCAAAACCCTAATAAAAAATGACAATACCTATCATGTATTGAATGTGCCAGATATTGTGGCAGGCTGTCCATTTCAAAGTGAGAAAACTGAGGGTCAGTACCTTGTTCAAGTTTGTAATTCACAAGTGGCAAAATAGTTGGACAGACACTTTTAGAAAAAAAAATCACAATAATTAATAAATATTTTTATAGCCACCAATGATAAAAATAACCTCAAGTTACAAAGATAATAATTTACTACTGTCTTTGTCTTATGCTGCTATGACAGAATACCACAGACTACAATTTATATATGTTTATAATTTATAATAAACAGAAATTTATTGACTCACAGTTCTGGAGACTGGGAAGTCAAAAATCAATTGCCCGACATCTGGTGAGTGTCATCTTTCTGTGTCATCCCATGGCAGAAGGGCAGAGAGGGAAGGAGGGAGGGAGGAAGGGAGAGAGGGGAAAGAGAGAAAGGGAGGGAGGGAGGAAGAGAAGGAGGGAGGAAGGGAGGGAGGGAGGGCAGGAGCGGGAGAGAGAGAGAGAGAGAGAAGGGAATGCAAGAGGGAAAAAAAGTCTTCCTTTTATATGGAACCCCACTCTCACAATAAGGGCATTAACCCATTCAGAGAATGGTGTCCCCATGACCCAAATACCTCCAATTAGGACCCACATTTTAACACTGCAGCATCAGGAACCAAGTTTCCAACACATAAACTTCCGAAGACACATTTAAATCATACTATCAAGAAAACAAATAATAAAATAATATTCAGTGTTGTCCAGGATTTGGACAAATAGATCCCTTGTGGATTGGAGTGCAAAATTGACACAAACTTTCTGAAATGGTTCCCCAGTCCTCATTTTGCATGGTTTGTTACAGGAAACAGTTTCTCAGTGATAAGGGTAGGTGTGGTTGGAGGTAATGCTCAGAGTATCTGGTTTATAGAAAGCTGGGTACCTGAAGAGAGCATCTGGAATGATAACAACTGCAATATAATGAGCTGTTGCTGTGTGCCGGGACCTTTACAGTAAAAATGTGTTGCTGAATAAGTAAATAATGTCACTATTCCTCACATCATCTCTGTAAGGTCAATCTTGACTTCTGAGACTCAGAGAAGATAACTGCTCACAGTCACTGAGTTAGTACAGAACCAGATTAGATTTGCCTGATTTTATACTTTTTGTTTTGTTCACCAAGTGAAAACTGCATAAATGAATGTGTGACTACTTGAGGTCCTTGGATCATGAATGTTATTATCCTCCAAGAAAGGTAGCTGGATGGGTCAAAGAATACGGGAAGAAAAATAACCTCAGGAAAAATACCTGGAAATATTTTGAACAGCATTTAAATGAGACTTCTTGGAAGAAGAAGAATTGTCTCTGTTTGCAGATGACATGATCTTAAATAGAGAAAACCCTAAAGACGCCACAAAAAAACTGTAAGAACTAATAAACAATTTCAGTAAAGTTGCAGGACACAAAATCAACATACAAAAATCAGGTACATTTCTATACATTAACAGCAAACTATCTGAAAAAGAAATTAAGAAAGCAATTTTATTTATAATAGTATCAAAAAATTAAAATACTTAGGAACAAGTTTAACCAAGGAGGTGAAAGATCTGTACCTTGAAAATTATAAAACATTGGTGAAGGAAATGCAAGAGGATACAAATAAATGCAAAGGTATCTCCTGTTAATGGGGTGTCATATTGTAAAAATGTCCATAGTGCCCAACATGATCTACAGATTTAATGTAATCTCTGTCAAAATTCCAGTGACCCAAAGGAAATGAAGTCAGTATGTTGAAGAGATATCTGCACCTCTATGCTCATCACAGCATTATTTGCAAAAGTCAAAATGTGGAAACAACCTTTGTCTGTCAACAGATGAATGGATAAAGAAAATGTGGTACATGTAATAAAATATCATTCAGCCTTAAGAAGGAAAGAAAAATCCTGTTGTTTGCAACAATGTGGATGAACCTGGAGGACACTATGCCAGACACAGAAAGTCAAATATTGCATGCTCTCACTTATACATGGAATGTAAATAGTTGAACTCATAGGAACAGAGTAAAAGGGTGATTATTGGAGGCTGAGAAGAGGTAGAAATCGGGATATATAGATCAAAGTTTACAGATTTCAGTTATGTAAGATTATTAATTTCTATCGACTCAATGTACAGCATGGGAACTATAGTTAATAACACTATATTGTACACTTGAACTATGCTGAGAGTAAATCTTAAATATTCTCACCCCCCAAAAGGGTAACTATATGAGTTGAGGCTTATGTTGATTAACTTGTTTATGGTAATCATTTTGCAATGTATGTATGTATATATATGTATATATTGAGGTGTGCAATGTGTGTATATGTGTGTGTACATATATGTAATATGTATCCATCCAGCTACTTTTCTTGGAGGATGATAACATCCATGAACCAAGGACCTCAAGCAGTCACACACTCATATAGATATGTATATGTATATATGCAATGGTATACCTCCATATATACATATTTCATATATATACATACATATATATGTATTTTACACCTCAATAGATGTGTGTGTATATCACATTGTGTACCTCAATATATATAATTTTTATTTGTCAGCTATACCACAATAAAGCTGGACAAAATAAAAAATAAATTTCAAAATTACAAAATAAATGAGATTCTTTTGGACCTAGAGGAGAAAGTCTGTCTACTCTCTCATCTTAGTGAGTGGTAGTAAATCTCTCTAGGGAGATACTCTCAACCAGGCTGTCACTGTACCCTCAACCAGGCTGACTTGGGATGAATGACGGCGACTCCATGCGCTGCCTCTTGCTACCTGACTTTTTGGAACATAGAAAGCTGACCGTGAGGCATGTATTTTCTGATTGCTATGATGTACGTAAGAGAGATGAGTGGTTCAGTGTAGGTTAAAGATATGCATCCATTAAACGCTGCTGTTAGCCACTTCTAACCACTTACCAATGTGCTCTGGAAGTGCAGGCAAGGTCACCTTGGTCAATGATAGAGAGAAGAATAATAAATCACCAACTCAAATAGACTTTTTGGGCCCAATTGAGGTCTCAGAACACATTAAGAAAAGTAGCTTGCAGATAACAAACCGTGTCAAGTGAAGCGAAACTTCTTCAAGCATTCTGTCAGTTGGAACCTATTGATTTTCATAGGGACTATTAAACCAGGTTTCCTGGAATAGGAACAGGGATATTTCTATTCAGTTTGTGACAAGTATATGTCTACAAGAGAGAAAAGATGGCAGAGTGGAATGTTAAAATCTTGCCCTGATTATATGTTTTACCATTCAAGGATATACCTGAAAGTCTGAACATTTTTACAGAGAATACATTATTATGATTTGAGTTGTTTTCTTTTTTCATATAAGTGTTGCTGGAATTTGTCACAATTCTGCATTCTTATCCGTCTTCTCATTATAATAATCTCATAAGTATTTTGTTGCCTTTTAAAAAATAAATACTCTAATTCAGAGGTAGGCTGATATGGGGTTGAGGGAGGAAGTGGAGGAGAAAGAAAGAGAGACTGCCTAGGTCTAGGTGTTGTTGCTCAAAAGGTAAACACACTTTGCCAGTATGCCATCCACTCAAATTATTACATTTAACCCCCTAGTACTTTTATAAACATTGGGCGATTGGAACTAAAGTGATCATTACCCTTTAAATGGAACTTATGGAGCAGAAAAAGATGCAAGACCAACTCAAAACAGAGAATATCTCAGAAGGAGAGCGTATGTTATCTTACCCTAGTAGAAGTAGAAGGCTAGAAACTTCTTAGAGAGCTGAATGGGAAATGCCTTGCAACCCTAAACAAGAGGTGGTGGGACAGTGGGAAATTTGGGAGGAGCTCAAGGTCCAGCTGAGGAGTGGTGTCTGATTGACCGCAATCAGGAGAGCTGAGAGACCCAGGAGGACACAGACTATCAGCCTGAAGGCAGACAAAGCATTGATATCTTAGTAAGGAGGGGAAAGCTATAATCTTAGTGTTAACAGGGAAAAATACATTGTTACATTTTTATTTTCATATTTCTTTATGGTACAAAAAGTTGAATGTTAGTCAAAGGTGTATCCTTCCAGTCAATGTGGGCAGAGGAGAGGGAAGGATAAAAAATGATTAAGTCATATAACTCCAAAACCATTAATTTTCTAAAACAGAAATGAACAGATATCAACTAGAAGAGATCCATATGGTTTTTAATATTAAATTAGTTTTCAACTCTTAAAAATTAAGCACTCTTAAATCGCCATATGTCACTTCAGTAGTTTTAACAGTAAAATAGCATAATGCTAATAAGAATGGGACCCGTATTTAATTATTGAACACTGTGGAGCAACCGCTTTCACATGTTAATGCAAAGTTCCCCATGGAGTATTTTGCTTTTTACAGTTTTGGAGAAGTGGATTGTCCAAAACACCCGATTGTATGTAAAATGGAGCCTAGGGTTCTTAAGTTCCAAATCTGGGCCTTTTCTACATTAGCAATCTAGGCTCTAATAAGGAAAAAGCACCCCCCCCCCAAAAAAAAGTCAAGAATGGTATTGGTCCACATTTGGGACTGAAACTAAATGTTGCTTCCTGCTATGCTGATAGAGGTTGATTAAGCCATTATTGACACAGATGTAGAGAAGCTGAGTGCAGCTTCCAAGTCCATGGGCAGAGAATGCAAGCAACATATTATCTTTTCCAAATTCTGGGAGAATGCAATCTTAAGTAAATAGTAGAGTAATCCTCTGTGGATCTTAGTTTGGAAATTGCAAGTTACTATCCATGCAAGCTCTAAAGCATTTGGATACTTAGCTCTAGCCATGTGATGAGTATTCTCTACTCCACTGGTGCCAATAACATAAAACAATGTCATGGAGACTTAAATGACAGTACAAGTACTAATTCTAATCTCGTCTAACCAAAACTTAATGTTTTTTCTTTGAGCCACTAACTTTTGTATTCAACCACCAACTCCCATCCCCCATTCATTCATTTATCAGATTATTATATACCAGACCTTGGTAAATAATGCTGAAAATAACATGTGGAAAAAATAGACAATATCCTTTCTGTTGTAGAATTCACGCTCTAATGAAAGAAACAAATAATGAATTAGTGTTCAATGATAACATAAACTGTGCAGCTGTTATAAAAAATAGAATGGGATGATTCATGTTGTACATGTATATGCATGTGTGTATAGCTACTTTTGGCGGTGTGGCTGGGAAAGACCTAACAGCGAACGGAGTGAAAAAGGTCTGATGGAAGAGAGAGTAGCAAATGCAAAGGCCTTGAAGCTTGATCTAGGGGTCGACTGGCCCATGCAGGGAGTAAAACCACATCAGACCAATAGAGTGAGACCAAGCCATCCTGAGTTTTATGGTTCATGGCAAAGAGTTTACATTTCTTCTAAGCAACAGGACTCACAGAGGTATTTAAGCTGGGAGTGACATGATCTGATTTACATTTTAAAGACATAATTCTGGCAGCTGTGTGCAGAGGGAATGATAATAAAGGATAACAATCAAAGCAGTGAAACAAGTTGGTAAGTCTTACAATACTGCTGTAGCCTTTAAAGAAGAAGAAGAAACTCAGACCAGAATGGTGACATGAAATAATCAGTTTTATTTCCTCTACTCCCAGATAGAGAAATGAAGAAAAAATGCAGAGGAATGCTAGAGAGGTTTCCTATGAGGAAGAACAGAGATATACTTTGAAAGCAGGATGGGGTAGCGAGGGACTGAGAGAAGAGATCTTTTTAAAGATGGAAAGTATTAAATCAAGGTCACCCCCATGTATTCTTAATCCCAGGGATAGATACAAGAGAATGAAAGAAGCGAGAGAAAAAGGTGCTGAGCAAAGACGTGAAGGCCTTTCTGTGTTAAATACCAGGTTTCTTCCCTCTTCTCCCTTCCTCTGCTAAGCCAAACTTTTTTTCCAGTAAGTGTCTGGCATCAGCCAAATTCTTTGTATTAACTTTGTTCAGCTTATCTTCCCACAAATATTTTAAGCTTGTTTCATTCATTGCAAAATAAAAGATTGTTTCCTGTGAAAAAAAAGTTCTGACATCTTCAAGCAGGAAGGTTTGTATTTAGAATCTAAGAATGAAGCAGCAGCGGTAACCTCTCTTTGGAGTTGCTGCCCCATTCTGAAGCAGCCTGTTTACAGAGGCTTCAGATTCTGGAATAGAGTGTCTTCTTTGTGAGGTAAGCTTCTCAGAGGCACTCTTGTCTTGCCTAAACTCCGTTCCAAGCCTAGACTTCCTTCTCTGTTAGAAATCTTTGCTTTTCTTCTTTTGGCCCTCCCAATGTCTTAGAGTCTACAGGAGATAGGAAGTGGCTAGAAACAGCTCTATAAAAAATAATGTTTCAAAATTTTCAATGCCAAGCATCTTTGATGAAAATCCTTTATTAGAGTTCATCTTCTTATATTGATCAGAACAAGCTGGCTTTGCACTACTTAGTGTTAAATGTAGAGTATTGACTTTCCTGACAATTCTAATCTCCTTTCCATCCCACCTCACCAAGTTCCAATGCATGTACTTGCCCCTGCCTCTAAACCATCACCTGCTCTGTGTAGCAGTTCCTTCCATTGAGTCCAAACTCACACTGAAATATCTGAGAGAACATTTGAGACAAAGAACTATCAAGTGCAGAGTGGAAGACCCCCAGAGTGGAAACTATCTCGGCTTCCTCATAGATGAACAGTGAGCTGGAGTAAAAGAAGGGGAAGAGTGAGAGATGAGTTCAGCACAATGGACAAGGACAAGGCATTAATAGCATCTTTCTGAAGCTGCTCCTCTATCTCCCCTGCAATTTTATTCTTCTGTTTCTGAGACCAGAAAACTCGTAGTCATTCTTTATACTTCTCTTTCTCTTGCATCTCATGCCAGTCCATCTTCAAATACTGATGGTTCTCCCTTAAAAAAAAAAGTCCATATAAATCTCCCCTTCTTCATCACTCCCACTTGAGCCTAAACTTTCATTCTTTCTTGCCTGAATAACTGCCATAACTTCTTATTGTGCCTCTCTGCTTTTACTTGTCACTTCGTCCTCACCCTGCAAGGGTCAGAGTATCTTTTAAAGCTTAACTAAGATCATGCCAAACTTCTCTCAAAATATTCTATTTGTGTCTGATCTTTCTTACACTGAAATGTGAAATTCTTATTATTGGCAGCATGATTCTCCATGACCAGGCTTCTAGTCATGAACAGATTCTGTTGTCATTTACTACATTCCTCCTCTGTTACTTTGCTTAGTCTAAACTGACTTCCTTACTGTCACTCATTTTTCCAAGTCCCCCTTATAGCCAAGGGCATTTGCATGTGTTTTTTTTTTGTCTGTATTTTTTTTTTTTTTTTTGAGTAGAGTCTCACTCTGTCGCCCAGGCTGGAGTGCAGTGGCATGCTCACAGCTACCCCAGCATCGACCTCCTGGGCTCAGGCAATCCTTCTGCCTCAGCCTCCCAAGTAGTTGGAACTACAGGTGCACATTACCACATCTGGCATATATATATATCTATATATATGCACATACACACTAGAGATAAGACCTCACTATGTTGCCCAAACCCCTGGGCTCAGGCAATCCTCTCACCTCGGCCTCCCAAAGTGCTAGGATTACAGTCTTTAGTCATGGCATTCAGTCCTTTTTCTCTATCTGGAACGCTCCTCCCACAGATCTATGTGGCTGTGTCCCACACTACTCTCTCAAAGAGAACTTCCCTGACCATCCATCTCAAATAGCACCCTTCTGGCTGGGCTCGGTAGCTCAGCCTGTAATCCCAGCGCTTTGGGAGGCCGAGGTAAGTGGATTGCCTGAGCCCACGGGTTCGAGACCCGCCTGGGCAACTTGGCGAGACCTCATCTCTACAATAAATCAAAAATCAGCCGGGCGTGGTAGTGCATGCCTGTAGTTCCAGCTATTCGGAAGGCTGAGGCGGAAGGATCGCCGGAGCCCAGCAGGTCGAGGCTGCGGTGGCCAGGAGCAGCCACTGCATGTCAGTCTGGGCGACAGAGTGAGACTCCAACTCAAAAAAAAAAAAAAAAACACCCTTCATCACTCTATCTTTCTTACTTTGGTTTTTGTTTTGTTTTGTTTTTTGCATTGTACTTGCCAACTCTGGATCTTTTATATATTTACTTGTTTACTTTCTATCTCAATTAGAACATATACTTCTTAGGGCAGGAAGTCTATTTATTTTGTGTACTATTGTATCCTTATGCCCAGAATAGCATCTGTGCACAGTGGGTGCTCAAAAATATTTCTAAAACTGAGCATGGTGGCTCATGCCTGTATTCCCAGCACTTTGGGAGGCCAAGGCAGGAGGATAGTTTGAGCCTAGGAGTTCAAAACCAGCCTAGGCAACATAGTGAGACCCCCATCTCTACAAAAAAATTTTAAAAATTAGCTCAGTCTGGTGGTGCATACCTGTAGTTCCAGTTACTCAGGAGGTTCAGGTGAAGGATTGCCTGAGCCCAGGAACTGGAGGCTGTGGTGAGCTGTGATCATGCCACTATATTCCAGCCTAAGCAACAGAGTGAGACCTTGCTTCAAAAAAAAAAAAAAGTAAAATAAATGAATTAAATTAATTGAATACAATTGCATATAAATCAGTAAATTGTTGATGAGAAGACAGTGTTCTCTTTGGATTTTTTATATCTTCTCAGTGAATTAAAAGCAAGGCCATGAGAGGAGAGTAAGGCAAAGAAATATTATTAGAGGCTGGAAGAGAAAGGTGTAAAATGTTTTCTTGCAGAGTGAAAAGGCTGATGGCCCCTAAGAGTTGGGGTCATAAATTTAAAACAGAACTGGCCATCATGGTTGTGCATTTTCTTCCAGCCACTTCATATCAGGCACAGACATGGAGTAAGAGAAGAGAAGAGAAAAGAAGATTTTAACCAAATTAAGAGTGTTGCCTGTCAAGTACAAAAGAGGGAGAGAAGGACAAAGAAGTCAGGGGTACAAATGGATGATGGAATCTAAACTAAGTAATAGCTGTAAAGATGGGAGGTAGATATCAGAGAGTGCAATATTTGAAACCAAGATTTTTGAAGTGAATCAGTTGATGGTAATGATAGGACCTGGGATGTGATCATGGGAATGAGTTGCTAAGGAGGAATGGAGAAGGGGTTGGGAAGAATTGAGTCACTGGTAAAGAAACTGAGAGGCAAGGGTGTTGCATGAATAATTAACATGAAAGTTGAAGTTATTAAGAATGATAATAGGAAAATGGTCGAAAAACACATATGCTAAAATCTTCAGTATAAGAGTGAGTTCATGACAGGGAGATGGGAAGATGACTAAAACAAGGAGAGTTTGCAGGTTGTATTTGTTGATGGAAGACATTTGAAAGAAACTGGGGTTTTTGCGGGGAGAAGGCAGTAAAAATGATTTGGTCATAGAAATAAGGAGCAGCAAAGACTTATTTGTTGCCTGGGGTATATTTCCTACTGGAACAAAAACAGATCACTTCTTGAGAAGTCTATGAAAAATGTGAGACAGTCATGTGATATGCAAGTTTCTGTTAGAACAAGAAGATAAACAATCAAACTTGGTTAAATTCTGTAGCTATTGGAAATACCAGTCTCATGCAAGAGAAATCCTGAAATTTGCATGTGTCCACACTGAATTTTGGGTGTTCAAACAGCATCTTTTAGCTTTCATATCCTAGTTTTTAGCTTTCAAATCCATCACTCTTGAATTTAACAAAACTCCGGGTGTCAAGTCTTTTCATCAAGCATGCTAGTACCAATATGTACTTGTTGAATGTCAGAAAACAGGATGCTAAATTAAGCAGAAGCTATGCAGAAAGGAATCATTGTGAAGGTTTTAAGACATTTGGGTGTTTGTTTACTTATCCATTAACGATTTAGATTCTGCTTGTTTCCATAAAGGATTTGGGAGTACAATTCTGTACTTTGCATTATGTTCACTGGACATTGTTCCAACAAAATATGAGCCGAGGAAGCCAGAAAAAGAATAAAGAGACAAAACAAAATGTATAGTCTTAATCTTTGCAAGGAAAATGAGATGAGGCTGAGAATTTTATGGGAGAAATGCTGCTGTACTTTCCTGAATCATTAGAATAGGAAAAGCAGCAGTCCATAGTTCTATAGGTTATCCCAACTTTCCAACAATATTTGAGGTTCTGGAGTCTGGATCTAGATCACATCTAACATAGCCAAGTGGTTCAGGTTCAACAGAAGTCTGGTGTTATGTCATCTTCCTTTCCTCGAGTTCGTTCACCACTTCTTTCTCAAGCCATCATCCCCACAATACAGACATTAATTTTCCTTTAACTCCTAACTGTTTCCTTCTTTGCATATTTTTCAATCTTTCCTCCATTCTTTTCCTCATCAACCTTCTTGGCCCCAGCATAGAAGTATATTTTCTGCATAGCTTAAAGAAGTGTCTACATTTGATACATTCTGTTCCAATGGTGGAACCATTTTCCCAGATGTACCTCTATAATTATACCACTTATCCACTTTGGGTAGAAAATTGAAATTTACTTCCATATTAAGAAATCTTGAGCTACTTGGAGTTTTGAAATTGTACAAAACTATTTAAGTCCTCTTATTAAATTTTTTTTTTCTTTTTTTTTTTTGAGTTGGAGTCTCATTCTTTCGCCCAGACTGGAGTGCAGTGGCTGCTCCCGGCCACCGCAGCCTCGACCTGCTGGGCTCCGGTGATCCTTCCACCTCAGCCTTCTGAGTAGCCGGAACTACAGGTGCGTGCTACCACGCCCACCTAATTTTTTTGATTTATTGTAGAGATGAGGTTTCGCCTGCCCAGGCGGGTCTCGAACCCGCGGGCTCAGGCAATCCACTCACCTCAGCCTCCCAAGGCGCTGGATTACAGGCTGAGCCACC
>CAUYQG010115717.1:0-10099 GCA_963574415.1 Tarsius wallacei | reverse complement strand
GCAGCGGCCGCTCCCGGCCACCGCAGCCTCGACCTGCTGGGCTCCGGCGAGCCTTCCATCTCAGCCTTCCAAGTAGCTGGAACTACAGGCGCACGCTACCACACCCGGCTAATTTTTTGATTTATTGTAGAGATGAGGTCTTGCCAAGTTGCCCAGGCGGGTCTCAAACCCGTGGGTTTAGGCAATCCACTCACCTCAGCCTCCCAAAGCGTGGGATTACAGGCTGAGCCACCAAGCCCGGCCACCCCACATCTTTAAAAGAAAAAAAAGAAAACCCCTGGTCGTAAGGCCTTCAGTTCAATAGCCCCAATTAATGGAATCCTGCTAACAATGATGGAAGTGAATTTGGAAGTCGATCCTTCCTCAGTCATAGGATGTTGCTTCTGTGATGGTGTTAAATAGGAATTTAATTTCCATCTTGCTTGGAAACTCTATGTGCTTCTTGGTTCGCATACTCTGATGAAGCAAGCATCCACATTGGGGAGGTTTGTGTAGCAAAGAACTGAGGACCAGCCTCTAGCCAACAGCGTGCCTGGTCGTCAGGCCCTCAGTTCAATAGCCCCAGTTAATGGAATCCTGCTAACAATGATGGAAGTGAATTTGGAAGTAGATCCTTCCTCAGTTGAGCTTTAGATGAAATCTGTCCCAGGCCAATATCTTAAGTCAGAACTTCAGAAAAACCCTGAAGCAAAGAATCCAGCTAAACCAATGCCAGATTTCTAACTTACAGAAACTGTGAGATAATACGTGTGTGTTGTTTTAAGCTGCCAAATGTATGGTAACTTGTAAAGTGGCCATAGAAAACTAAGCAGGTATGTACATGTTTGAGTAATAACCATCACTGCCATCACCATTTACAGAGCACTATGACTAAGCTTTGTGGATAAAAACTTTAACCTTTATCTCATTTAATCTTCATAATGATTTTCAGAGACGGCTGCTACCACTGCCCCAATTTTAGAGGTGATAAAACAGGTTTTATACAAGATTATATAAGTAGGAAGTGGAAGGATAGGACACAGACTCAGATCCATGCCACTGCAGTGCCTTCCGTCTTAGCCACTGCACAGGGCTGCCTCTGGAGATTAAAAGTGCTCACATACCTGCAAGTGCCTAATACTGGCAACACTAAAAAGAATGTTTCCTCATCTTTCTTTCCTCTTCACTCCTTTATTGCCACAGAAGCAGGCTATGACCTCAACTTAGTGTCTCAAGAATTACGTTCTCTGTCTCTCTAACATTTGCACCCTGACCCTCCTAGCAGGGAAGGCACCTTCCTTCCCTCTTGTCCCCACAAAATATACTGTGTTATGTCCTGTCTCCTCAGCTCTCTAATCTAATAGACCAATCTGTATAAATATAGGAGTCGGTAATACTGGGACAAGTGGTGGTCACTATCTAGAAACAGCACCTGCAATCAAAGCAGAATATCAGCTTGATATTTTAGGTGCAATGACAGTCCACAAGAATGTCAATTCCATGGCAAGAAAATGGATGTCTTCTTGGGAATCACTGCAAACAAAAGCTACCAGCTGGGATGAGCCTCTGATAGTAATCTCCAGTTCCTATTTTAGGCACAGATCACCCTACTCTGATCTCAGAAAACAATCAAATGGAAGAGCCTATGAATGAGGAAAGGAACAAGGTAGGGAGGAGAAAACCCCAGCCATGGTGTCCAAGGACAAATCTGTCTGAACATTGTTGCACACAATGACAGATGTCTATTAAAATCTGGTCAACCAAACTTCTCTTTCACCTCTCCCATTCTTTTGTAAATAGAGAATTATAGACAACAAACTTAATGTAAACAGGCTGGGTCAGCCCTATGCCCCATTTTGGAAATGGTCACAGAAGCCAGGCTGGCCAATCACAGGGCACTCCGGCTGCAGTGATCACTTAAGGGATGAGTTCATGGTCTGGCCAGGCCACCTGAAGACCTCCTAGAGATTTTTGCTAGATTCACTGAGAGAAAAGTATTCTGTTTTCTCTGGATTCACCAGCTGTGGGGACAATGTTCACAGAAAGCTGTTAGGGGACAATTTTGCCTCCAAATGAGACTGACCTGCCTGAGATGCCTATTGACAGGAAGTCAGCAGAAGAGAAAGAATGGAGACACAAAGAGACACTGAACCCTGGTGATAATAGTTGAACCCCTGGATCCAACTATACCTGAAGCCAAAACACTCTGGGCTTCCTCGTTACCTAAGTCAGTAAATCCCTGCCTTTTTTTTTCTTAAACTAGTTTGAAATGCGTATATGTCACTTGGTAAACAAAAGCATACTGGTTGATAAAGAACTGAACTGACCCACACCTGGTAAAAGATTGATAACTTCATTTAAACATCTGTCGTTCTAGTACATGTACTTTTACTGATGTATTTGTTAGATATTTTGTTCCTTTTTTGTTAGATATTTTGTTCCTTTTCCTGTGTGTTTCTTCAGTTGAAAAAATTCTCCCTTATCAACTTCACCATTCATAACCTAAACCAGCTGGGTGGTCTATCATATACTACACAGTATTACTGTTTGACATGTCATGTTTGTATGTCTTATCTCACAAAATTTCAAGTTCCTCAAAGGTAAGGATGCTTTCATATGTTTCTAATATCTATACAGAAAAAAAAGAATTAGTCTCAAAAGAAAAATGATCTACAAAAGCAATTTTAAGAAGCTAGCATAAACTTTTCTTTTCATTCAAATTAAATTTTAAAAGTCAACTTGATTTGAATATACTAAAAGCATTGTCAATATGAATCATTTTGACAGAAATTCCACAAACCGCACTCCCATGTTCTAATTGAAGTGATAATCTTTCTATTTGTATATAGGACTGAAGTATAAATAAGATCATAAGCTATTATATTGAGGATTACTCCTTATCAATGTTCTCTCCTGATATCAGTTGGATGTCACTTGTACCAAATATTGTCACTGGAAGTCAAGATGTTTGGTCCCAACTGGTTGCTTTCATTTAAGTTATTTCAGATCTAAGCTCTGAAACAAGATTACCTTGCTCTCAAAGGTTGCTGGCCCAGAAGAAATTTCTGAAGAGTCTTTGTCTACTTAGCATTACACGGCATCGTCTTCTTTTCTTGAAATGGTGTAGTATTCGAACTGTATGGCCATAGGGACAGGAAAGGAAGCCCAGGCCACGTCTGATCCTCCAGGTAAGGAACAGTTTATTGATGATATGTGTGCTAAGGAGCTCACTAGGTTTAAGACTCCCTTTTCAGAATTTCTTTCTGAATATTTCATAGATAGATGCTTTATCTTCTAAAGACATAATTACTACAGTAACAAATTGTTAGAGGTACACAGGTGGCCCACAGAAGTGGTTCTGAAAATTGTAATCCAAATGTTTTTTTCAATAAGCATATGACTGACGCTGCATCTCCCACCTGAAAGCACCCCGCGCATCTTTGGATATCCGCCTCACCTTTGTTCCGATTCTGAAGGCACCTGAGCAGTGTGAAAGGCTGGCTTGGCGAGGCGTGCACAGACCTGCCAGACAGCAGCGGTAGCCAGCCTTTGTGAACCTGGAATGAGCCTTGAAAGAGAGAAAGAGATCCTTCTCAAACCAAAAAAAAGCTGCCAGCAAGGGACTGCGGCACTCATTTCAGAAATCTGTTATCCTGGTAAAGGGAACTAGAAAGGTAGTCCTGAAAATAACTACAAGATCAACTGCCTTAGTGCAAAACTAGTCTACTGCCCACAGTTTAATAGAAGCTTGAAAAAAAATCAGCTATTTTAAAAACCAGAGCATGTTCCTCGCTCTCGTTCACAGCTTGGATTTCTCATCTCTCTGCAATGAATCTTAATCACTGGGTTTACTGTCCCAGTTTTTTCAAGTTCATTTCTTTCAATGTGAAATACATTTTTACACATTTACAATTATGCTACCAATATTTAGATTAGGATTTATATTTGATGAGAAATTAGTTTTGGAGGTGATAGAAAAGACAGAAGCAGGTTTTGCTGATTAATATGGAAATATTATAATCTATGGAAACTTTATTACTTATTTATTGTAGACAAAAGCTCATTTACTAAAACCTTGAAGAATATGTGTTCTCCCTTGTTAAACAGAAAATGCATTTTTAGATCAGTGCTTTAAAAATACTGGGTTGCCATTTTTCTTATCAGTGTTTTCTATTTAAAAATTAAGACATAAATGTGTCTATTGGGCATACTGATACTACATTTAAAAAGCAAATCTAAACACCTATACCTTTTTTAAAAAGCAAATCTAAAAGAAATCAACAATTTTGTTTAGATTTGTAATGAATTCAGCAATACTCAAATTAAAACACTAAGAAAAACTGTATTAAATTATAATTCAAGTCGGGCTCGTTGGCTCAGCCTGTAATCCCGCGCCTTGGGAGGCTGAGGTGAGTGGATTGCCTGAGCCCGTGGGCTCGAGACCCGCCTGGGCAACTTGGTGAGACCTCATCTCTACAATAAATCAAAAAATTAGCCGGGCGTGGTAGCGTGCACCTGTAGTTCCAGCTACTTGGAAGGCTGAGGTGGAAGGATCGCCGGAGCCCAGCAGGTCGAGGCTGCAGTGGCCGGGAGCGGCCACTGCACTCCAGTCTGGGAGACAGAGTGAGACTCCAACTCAAAAAAATAAAAATAAATAAATAAAATAAATTTTTTAAAAAATTATAATTCAATATAATAAACAAGCATAATAAAATTTTTATTTATATAAATGAAAGCATCTATACATAATCCAGCTTTAAAAGCAATTTGAGCCCACATTTGCTAGTCTTTACAATTCAGTTTGCTTTTTTGCATATACTGTGTAATTATAGACCTTTTTACATATTTATCAAACCATTCACTAATTTTTGTTTGTTTGCTTGATGGATTTTTTTTGTTTTTTAACTCGAAGTCTCACTCTATTGCCCAGGCTGGAGTGCGGTGGCACGATCATGGCTCACCACAGGCTCAAACTCCTGGGCTCAAGTGATTCTCCCACCTCAGCCTCCTGAGTAGCTGGGACAGCATGTGTGTTCCACCACACCTAGCCAATTTTTTGTAGAGATGAGGTCTCACTATGTTGCCCAGGCTGGTCTTGAACTCTCAAATGATCCTCCTGTCTTGTTCTCCCAAAGTGCTGGGAGGACAGGTGTGAGCCACTGTGGTGGCAGACCATTCACTAATTGTTTTAAAGATACTATGCCATACAATAATTGATCTGTATATAAAATAGTACATAATATTAAAATATTTTACCTGTACATTTATATGCATGCATTTATGTACATTTATATGCATGTATTTATGCAACCAAAACTTTGTGTCTGCATCTGTTCCTTTTCTAGGTAGAATATTAATTCCCTGTGGAGAGGGGCCATGTTTTATAATTAATGGCATTGCTGTGCTTAATGTCATGTAAGAAATGAAGTTGGTAATGAAAAAAAGATTTCTTGGATTCTTTTCTTCCTCCAGGAACAAATAACAATGACATTCTATAACACTCTTATCCACCTGAAAGACAAAGTGACCATCTTCAAAAATGTCTCTGCTAAGAAACAGTAAGATATCTCCTTGGTGAATAAGAAAGGCAGTGTTTCTAAGTCATATGCATGTTTTTGTAATCAAGAGTAGGACCGTGAGCTTATGAGAAGCAAGAATTGTTGATAAGAAAAAGACTCATCAATTATACTATTGTCTATTCATTTACTAGTCAAGGTTATCACAAAGCCAAGAGTAACATAAGATCAGAAAGAGACTAAGCTGCCTAAACATTTTCCATCTACTCCATCTCATCTTTAGGCAGTACAACACAGAACAATAACCTGAATTTTTGAAAAGCTAGTGACTGTGGACTTCAATACAGGATGCCATGACTTCCGCAAATAAGATAATTTGCACTCATCCAAAAACATAGACTCAGTGAAAAGAATACATGCCCTGGTATACAGAATTGCTACCTACAAACTGAAATAAATCTTGTAGCTCCTATACTTAGACAGAAGGAAATTTTTAAAGCTCAGTATTAAAATTTAATTGGTAACTTTGACCTTGAGTGCCACTTTAGGTGAAAAATATTACAGTGCTCAGATTTTCTTGAGATTTATGATCTCGTGTTCTTGAAAAAGGCCTAGCACCTCCGTGTTCCTGAAATAATTGATCTGTCTGTTACAAGTGTTATTTTCCCGATACCAACATCTGTCTCAGGAAGAAAAGTACAAACTGATGAAAATACCCTGCTATATTTAAGAAATCGAAAAGAATTTGCATCTAACACATTACTGTATTTATAAAAGCAGTCAAGATTATAAGTTGATAAATTCCTTAGCTCACAACAGAAGACAAGAAAAAAATAAACTAAAGAGCAAAGACATGTGCAAATATTGTCTATAAAGATTATCCCCAATTATTAATAAAGGGTGAGCATTATAAATGTGCTAACAAGCTCCAGTGCAAACCTACAGCTCACATCTGTCTTGAATTTGAATAAACTCCACAGTGCACATCTTTAGTCTTGGGAGTTTTATTTCTTTGTTTCTTTCCTGCAATCACAAACAACAATAATGTTACCAAATCCTCTCAACCATAACTATTGGTTGTGTTTATTGGTAAAGACAAGCAAAAGATCATGAAAGCCACTAGGTAAGAAATGAATAATGGCAAATCTGAAAATGATTGTGCTTGTATAACTTCTTGCCTCAATGGAAATTCAACATAAAATTCAGGGTACATTTGCAAAGAAATAACAGGCACATATTATTAATTCTCTTTCACATGACAAAATGTCTAATATTAAGGAATATGCTCTAGTACAAACTAATTAGTATAGTCATTGCTACCATCAGCATCTACTTACTGAGCACTCTTAAAAGTACTTTACATGTATTTTTGGGCAACCCCTTCGGGTCCCCTCCCACTGTGGGAGCCTTTCTGTCCTCTCAATAAATCCTGCTTTCAAAAAAAAAAAAAAAGTACTTTACATGTATTTTTGTTTCAATACCCTTAGGGGGTACAAATAGTTTTGGGACTGGGCTTTAAGTGCCCCCCCCACCCCCACCGGTGCACATGGTACCCCAGAGGTGCGTGTGTATCCCTCTGCATCCTTCCCTCCCCCCTCCATATGTACTAACTCACGTAATATTCACAACAACTGTGTAAGGTAAGTACTATTATGAGTCTCCTTTACAAGTAAAGAAACTACAGCACAGACAGAAGGCAGACTGCTGGAAGGTCAAACAGCAAGTCAACAGCGAAGTCCGGTCCCAAGCCCAGGCAACATGGCTCGGAGCCATTCTCTCCACCACCAGGCTATGCCGTGTTCATTAGTACACCAGCAGGAGGAATTTAAAAAGCAAGAGAGTCAATGCATACAGAAAAAGGCTACAGCCATTCAGTCACTCATGTAGCAAATACTTATGAAGCACCTAGTACTCACAGAACCATGCACTAACTTCCTTTCTGACACAAAAGATCTAAGGAGAAGACAGATAATTTACCTTTATATATGGTTCTGAAATTTGGACCTGATAAAGTGGTTAAACCCGGCCTCCCAAACTGTTTAATCAGTGTTTTCTATAAGCCGCCCTAAATGGGGCTCTGGAAGCAGTCAGTGTATTATTGGCACTTGAAGATGCGAACTAAATTAGCTATCAGAGAAAAAACATCAAAGGACTTTCCTTAGTTAAAGCACTAGAAGCAAATAATGCACCAAGGGGTTTGTCCATGCAGACTCAATTCTGCTTCATTAAATCCCTTGTTTAAACATCTTGAAAATCTGCTAAACAATAACCACATAAAGATCAAGGCAGGACGATCATCAAGCAAGGGTTAACTCTGAACAAAGAAGCTTTGTCACTTGCCAGCAGAAGGAGGCAGAAATGTAAAAGTCAAGCAACTTTAAATACATGATTCAAGGCTACATCAAAAGATAGCTACAGGGAGAAATAGGTGTTACCACATGAGCAGCTTCCACAGATAAGATCATGAACTACTCGGTTTCAGTTTTTGCTTGTTTTTTAAAAAGCACTCATATATTCATTATACCTAATAGAAGACTCTCATATATATATTCTTACAAAAGTAACTTATAACAGCATTTCTTTTGTAAGTTTATTCTTCATGAAGTAAAGCTGGAGAAGTTGAAACACCAGAAAAGTTACACTTCCACAAGGCCATTAGGATAAAGTGGAATAAAGGTTTATTTTATGATTGGTCTACTTTGCCATGATTACAATCTGTGAGTTTACTATACTTCCCTTTAGATAATCTAAGAGAGACTAGAAAGTGTTGGCTATAAAGGAAGTTAGCAAGAGTCAAATGTGTTCCTACAGACATACTACTAGAAATATAGAAATGCATTTCCCTGGGAGGAAGTAGACTAAATAAAAATGCCCACAGGAGAAAAAAAATTAAAAAACGACATTTACAAAGTTGGCTAATTGTCTGAAATAGAACTACTATAACAAAGAAAATAAGAGAAAAAATATGATGTTCACAGTCATACATTCCTACTAAACAGAATAGAGGAAGTCACTTCTACATATTATTGCAGAGTCCTCTTCTAAATGTATTGTCTTGGGAAAGTTAGGAATATTAAAAAGTAAGCCAGAACTCCTATTTTTTAATGGCCTCATTTTGTTCTGTAGTTAAAAGGTTTAAACTGATCTCAGGACACAAGTGAGGCAATTTCTAGCCAGAGGCAACAAAGCTCTTATAAATCTCTAACAGCTCATAAACTGGCATGGTTACCCTGGGTGTGGTTTCAGTTATAAGCTATAATGCTTTGAAAACTAAACTTTACAACTTGGTGAACACTGCTTATGATGAGAAAACAAAACACATAATCCAGATTATTTTCCAGCAAGGCTACTCTATAGTTCATATGCCACTTGATTTATTATCCAGTTCATATATTGGGAATTCTTTAGCTGTGAATACCTACATTTTACTCACAATAAAAGGATCACATTCATAACAAAATCCCGGGTCATTAAACTGAAAGCATTGCATAATGGATGAAAAAATACTTACACTAATAAAATAGCAGGGCAAGCCTCACAATGTTAAATGGAAAACACTGAATATTTTCTGTAAATAATTGGTCTCCAGAGCAGAAAGTTGTTCATGAAGTCCTAAAAACCATGTTTCTTTTATAAAATAGTGTAGATCTAGGATGAAGCCATTTTCTCAAATGGGGAGGGTACCAGTTGTCTGGTTCATGCTCTGTCTTGCTCACTTAGAAAAGGATGGTTTTTAGGTGCCAGCTAGCTGTTTGACGTTCTTTCCAAATTTAGGAGGGAAGAGGGGGAGGGTGCCGGATCAGTGAGCATTAACTAGGCACCCCAAGGCTGTTCAGGAAGCAAATAACCAGTTCAACTGCTGGTGGTGGCAGGAGTGAGCCATGTGAATGATTTACACTTTAGACCGTGGCCTCCTGGTCACACATTATACACCAAACTGAGGAACAAAGGCCAATGAAATACTCGACTTTCAACAGCAATTCCCATATACTTTCAAAATCACTTAACTGAAGTCATAATTATAGGATGTTTAATCAGAAACACACCTGGATCCACCGGTCTAGGAGTTCTTCGGAGTCCATTGGTCCGTTTCTGTGCAGAGAAGTAAAACAAAGCAAAACAAAGACGAGTTGGTGATTTTGCACTATTAAATTATATTGCTTCTGACACTTCACAAGGCCAGTGAATGCTGCACTTTTTTCCAATTAGAACTCTGACTAAATTTGATCAAAACATGGTTTGGAAGTTTGCTTTTCAATTTGAACTTTTCTATTTGTGTTTTTCTAATGTCTTCCACTTGAATGTCATTACACTTGGTAAGCCACTGATAACACTAAGAAAAAGAAATCTTTTTACTTGCCAGCTCTAGATATGACTCGATTTTTTTTTTTTTTTTTTTTTGGTTTTTTGGTGTATTTTTTTGTTTGTTTGTTTGTTTGTTTTTTAGTTGGAGTCTCACTCTGTCGCCCAGACTGGAGTGCAGTGGCCGCTCCCGGCCACCGCAGCCTCGACCTGCTGGGCTCCGGCGATCCTTCCGCTTCAGCCTTCCCAGTAGCTGGAACTACAGGCGCGCGCTACCACGCCCGGCTAATTTTTGATTTATT
>CAUYQG010115714.1:0-12582 GCA_963574415.1 Tarsius wallacei | reverse complement strand
GTATATACTCAGTAGTGGGACTGCTAGGTTGAATGGTAAATCATTAGTTTTTTGAGAAATCTCTAAACATTCTCACCAACAGTGCATGTAATATTTTTGCTATTGTTTTAGGCCCAGATTTAGGTAGACACTTATATGAGGAGGTAGAAATGTTATTACCTCCTTAATTCCCCTTCATTCCAGCTTTCTAGGGCCTTCATGATTTCTTTTTTCACTTAGCATCTTTGTTAATAATTTCTTTTGTTTGTTTTGAGATTGGTTGTTTGAACTGCTAGATGTGACCTGTTAGATACTCTTCTCCACAATTTTCCTTTCTATCTTTTCTTAAGTTTTGGCAACTCAACGAGTACAATTAAAAAATCCCAATGTCTCAAATAGAGAATGCAAATATTTGTGTCAGGGAATTCACAATTTTCCTATGAACTTGACAAAAATCTTTTTTTTTTTTTCTTGCTGCAAATGCTTATTTTTATTTGGTCCAGGGCTTGGGAGAGGGCTCCAGGGTGGTTAAAAAGCTGCCTAGTGGCTGGAAGGGGAGGCTCAGGCAGAAGAAGCCCTGATACTTTGAGAGGGGCCCCCAGAGGATGTTGGGCTCCTAGTCGTGCTTGAGGGTGAGTCTTTTGAAGAGATTCTCGCCCAGCCCAGGCTCCGCCCGGTCAGCCTGCAAAGGTTGGTCGGGTGGTGGCCCATTTTCTCGATGAGTTTCACTTCCTCATCTAGGAAGTGGTTCTCCAGGAAGTCACAGAGATAGGGGGTCTGTGGATCCCACGGCATGAAGGTCCAAAAGGGCTTGGTTCAGGCTCTTCTCCAAGGTCGTGGCAGCTTCCATGGCATCCAGGGTTTTACCCCACTCATCTTGAAAGGGCTTTTGGATATCCTGGAAGAGGGCATGGCCACCACTGGTTTTGCATCTTCAAGAGACTGGGCGCCCTGGCACTTCTCTGCCAATTCGTGGAAGAAGTGGCCCACGCCTTCCAGAGCCACATCGTGGCAGTAGAAAGAGAAGCCCAGAGAGAAGTAAGTGTGGGAGGCCCGCAGATGCAAATTGACCATGCGGTTGACGGCTGCCTCCATTTTGGTGGAATAATTCTGGCAAACCTGGGAGCTCATGGTTGGTTGGCAAAAATGGTGGTCGCTGGTCCCAGAAACAGGAGGTGGCCGAGAAGGTAGTCTCGGAGGTTGCAAGTGGAGAGGCGATCAGAGGGCAGTGGGAGGCTGAAAGAGAAGAAGTCTCCGGGTCGGCTCCGTCCAAACACTGTTGAAGCAAGAGACAGATCTGCGGGACCGCCGAGGGCACTGCCGCCAAATTCTTGGACATAAAATCAATTTAATCCTTTAAGTAAATGACTGAACAACAGACTGGATTACACATAAAGAAGAAAATTTCCTTTAGAAACTTTAATAAAATTTAATTAGTAATATACACATACACTAAGAATTTAAAACATTATACTAAACTAATGTAAATTTTTTAAAAATTTTGTTGATGTTTCACCTAAAAATATTTCAAAATAATATCTTAAGGCTAATTGTCACACATTTTGCCTAATAATAATGTATTCTAATTTAGTTCTTCTAAAGCTTCCTGATCATTAGACTCGCTTGAAAACATTGTAGGTAAACTAGTCCAAACTTCAGATGAACTAAGTTAGAACCATTGGAGAAGAGGTTCAGTATTGGAATATTTTTAAAGCTCAGATCATTTTAATATGCAAACTGAGTTGAGACCACTGACCTAATTTAAATGAAAACATAACATTGAGAACAATATTCTTGCAGAAACAAATATAAATTTACAAATTCTAATCATAATTTGCGTTATATCTCTATCTTTTTTTTGCTTTTTGTTATTATTAATATTCTTTAGAGATTGATTTGTTTCAACTAACTATTCAGTTGAAAAGTATCTGAAAAACTTAGATTAATAGGAGTTTAATTGGTTACCTCCCCAGTGATGCATTTTACTAAAGATAATCTCAGTCTACAAGTAGGATACAATGGATTCAATTTAAATAACTAGAGTGAGCCCAGCTGAAGATGCCTGAGGGATCAGGACACTACAAGAATTTGATATCATATTAGCAAAGCTTATTATAAAATTGTCCCCTTCTCACCGTATTTACACTATATATGGTAATATTCCAGATTGTGTTCATCATTCGAATTAAATTATGTCCTTTAATTATGTTAAGAGAAATTAGCCAAACACAAAAATATAAATACAGCATGTTCATGTGGAAGCTAAAAAAGTTAATTTCATAGAAGTAGAAAGTAGAATGGTGGTAAGAGAGTTGGAGAAGTTTAGGACAGGGAGATAAGGGGAGTTAGTTAAAGGATAGATACAAAATTACAGCTAGATTGGAGGAATAAGTTCTAGTGCCCTATAGCATTGTAAAGTGACTACAGTAAATAATTTAGTTTATATTTTTCAAATTACTAGAACAGATTTTTCCAACACAAAGAAAAGATAGATATTTGAATAATATCATGTAAGACAAATCATGTTTATTCTTGTGTTGTTATCTAAACTGTTAAAAATTGTATAAGCTTAAAGCATTTAAAAGAGTATCCATTGCTATTTCTGAAAGGTCAGATGAGCCCTTTTCCCCCCTATCTTTGATCTTTGTCACTTGTTTACTATCACATATTCTTATGTAGAAAAGGTCATTAATGCTATTTGTAACATGCCAGCAAATTTACATT
The DNA here is from genome assembly GCA_963574415.1 of Tarsius wallacei. Classification (NCBI taxonomy): domain Eukaryota; kingdom Metazoa; phylum Chordata; class Mammalia; order Primates; family Tarsiidae; genus Tarsius; species Tarsius wallacei. The sequence goes on along the minus strand of CAUYQG010115714.1, from coordinate 9,879 downwards.
CAGAGTGCTTACAATATCAGGCAATACAATAGTGACATATTGACTAATGTGACAGGTATCAGGTCCATCTCACTTCATTTCCCTTTTGTGTTTACCAGTACAGTTATTGTGGCCTCACTAATCTGTCATTACTTAATTTTACCAGTCCTCGTTGCCATATCTTCACAATTTGTGAATTAATGTCTGTATTTTTGTCTAGACTATATTTAGAAAACAAAAAGTTAAATTCATTTTAGCTCATATTCTTGTTTCCTACGAAACCATTGGTTTTTTTAAAGATCACAGCCATGATGTTTTCCTATGGATAATGTTACATTAGATGAGTAATTTCTGTTCCTCCCCCAAGTCAAGTCACACTCTTCCCTCATATCCAAACTTTTATGAAGTTTACTGTTTGATTTAAGCATTTGAATTGAAAAATCTATAACTGCTCCTTTCTAGAGTGGTGGTCAGGTGCTTTGTACCTTCTTTCAGAAAATTCAGGGACTGAGAGTGAAAACACCAAAGTCAACAGTTCCTCCTGTCTCTGATACCAACCAATCTTTAGAAGGATTGTCACAGATGAAGGAGGGAAAAAGAGAAGCTGTTTGAAGAAAAATTAGCAGAGATTGAGAAGGGGAGAAAATATAGCAGGTCTTTCAGCTAACAGCACCCTGAAGAGGTGGAAGACTTCAGAGAAGAATAGCCACCTCAAGCACCAAGACAGCAAAAATTGTTGTTGCTTTCTATTTATGGTTTTCAGGGTGGAAATGAAAATCTATAACTTACAAAGAAAGTGTTCAAAATTCTTGGAATTAAAAAAGATGAAATATTATTCTATAGCTACCTGAAAGTCAAAAACCCATAAATATGTCCAAACACATAATATTTAATGAGCTCAGTGTCATTCTGTTGCTCAAATATATACCTTACTCAGTATTGGTGAACAAAACTTATAAAAATTGAATTTCTGAGTCAAATATTGAATGCTTACATTAAAGACTGGCTGAAATGATATTAGAAGGCTTAGAAGATTCACAGATGGATGTGGAGGCATTTGGGAAAATCACACTTTGTCTTTCCAAGAATAGCATAGAAATAAATTTTAAATTTTTTTGTAGAAAAGCAATTTCTTCCTAACTAAAATAATATGCTTCTTCTATTTGTGTACAGATTGTGTTGATATATCTGTGATATAGATGTATAAAACTATACACAGTAGTAATACTCCTAAAAAGTTATACATAAATAGAATATATTCTTATTCAAGTAGTATGGCTGTAATTTTAGTGAAACTTTCAATATATTAAAAAATTGTGTTGCCAAAATTCCCATCCTAAATAAAATATTTCAACTGTTTAAATAATTATTTTATGTAATTAAATTAGGCTTCTCCTGAATGACAGTAAATCATCATAATAAATAGATTGGCAATTTATTTCAAAACAGTAAAGAGGAAAAATGCATAATCTAAAGTATGTGGTGTAAACATGGACAAGAAGGTGAAATCATAAAATTGGAGTGCAAAAATTACTTTTTTAGGACTGTCGTTCAGACTAGATTAAATAGGTTTTTCCCAGTTCCTCAAACTAAGTTGTTCTAACATATAAGCCTTAGAAATAACGCAAGAAGCAACTAAAAGAAAAATCCTAATGATGAAAGGAGAAAGAGGAATGGGTTTGGGAGCCCAATGCAGTGGAAATAAATCACCCACAGGTTGACTTATACCTATCTCCCACCCTCCTCACCCCACCTCACCACCAGCAAACGAAAATGATGCAGACCCAGAATTTCCTGACGTCAACCTAGCAAGGAGCCCACCTGGGAAGGATCATTCCTTCCCTAGATCCAACAGAGGCCCTCCTACAAGTGCATCGTGAACCAATATTACCCTTTCTGCAATGATTAGCAGCTAGGGAACTCCATAAAGATTAATGGCTAAGACAAGCATTCTTTCCCCTAAGATGTTCCTCCCTCACTAGGAGCTGTCAGAGTGACTGGAGAGCAGGAGAAAGACAAGAGAGACCATGTGACATCAGGAAAACCTCTTTGGTTCGGTGGGCCTAAGACTTACCTCACTCATTGAGGGAAGGACACAAAAGCAGCTGGGCCTAGGGAAATTCCTTTTAACTCCTTAGGGAGCAACAGTAGGAACCAGTGAAGCCCTGGTGGCACCAGATAAACCATATAGATCAATATAATACAACAAAGGCCTGAAAATGCAATGGTCACTAGAACGACAGTCAACAATGACCAAGACTTACATGCAGAACCTAAACAAGGTGAGTGCCTGTTAAAGGAGAAAGTAAGGCCCAGAGTCTCCTAACACAATAAATGCAATATCTAGGATTTTTTTAATTGAAATTTATAATGCATCATTATTGATTATCATCACTATTCTGTTCAATAGATCACTATAACTTATTCCTCTTGTATAACTGAAACTCTGTACCTTTTTATTCACATCTCCCCTGTCCTCATGCAGTCCCTGCCTGCAGTCTTTGATAACCATCCTTCTGATCTCCACATTCATGAGTTCAAATTTTTAGATTGCACATATAGATGAGATTATATGGCATTTGTCTTTCTGTACCTGACTTACTTCACTTAACACAATGTCCTCCAGGTTTTCCCATGCTGATGCAAATAACAGAATTTCTCCCTTTTTTCAAAAGGCTGAGCAGTATTTTTGTGTGTGTGTGTGTGTGTGTATTTAAAATTTTAACATTTTAAAAATTATCTGTCATAAAAAGAACTAGAAAAATCACAGCTTGAATGAAAAAAGAAGAATCAATTGGTAACAATACTGAGATGAATCAGATGTTTTAGTTATGTAATATGGATTTTAAAGTAGCTTTCATAAAAATACTTCAATGTCAATTATACAAACTTTAAACAATGTCTTTAAATAAACTTCACAATTAAAAATCTTAGGAAAAAAGTTATTTTAAAGGAATCAAACAAATATATGACTAAATACAATAATGAAGTAAAAATAAATCTGGCTGATAGGTTCTATAGTAGTTTTTCTTTACAATCAAAGAACTTGAGGACATGTCAGTAGAATTAGTCTAAATAACAAAGCGAAATTGACTAAAAATTTAAACAGAGCCTCAGGGACTCATTAGAAACAATAAAATCCAACAATCCAATATTTATGTCAGGTAGTCCCAAAAAAGCAGAGTAAGAGGGTAGTGTTGAAGGAGTATTAAAGAGATAATGGCTAAAAACTGGCCAAATTTAGTGAATGATACAAATCTACACATTCAAGGAACTTATTAAATTTCAAACAGGATAAAACCAAAGATATCCATGTAAAGTCAATTCTAAAAATGAAATTCAGAAAACTAAAGATAAAGAAAAAGTCCTGAAAACATCAAGAGAGAAATGACACCTCACCTATGGGAAACACCAATTTGAATGACAGCTGATTTCTCATTTGATATCACAGAGACCAGAAAAAAGTAACAAAACATTTTTAAAGTGCCTAAAGAAAAGTACAATGAACTGCAAATTCCATATTTAGCAAAATAAATTTTTAATAATAGAGGAGAAACAAAGGTATTCTCAGATGAGGAAAAACAGAAAAAAAGTTGTTGCTGGCTAACCTACCTTTAATGATGACTAAGGAGATTTGTCAAAAGTAAATAATTTTTTATTAAAGAAAAAACTAACTTCAAATGACATTACTTACACAAGTAGAAAGTAAAAGGATAGAAAATATAGACTATGTAAATATTATGCAGAATAAAAGTAGAAGTGGCTACATTAATATGTGGTAAAGCAGATGTCAGAATTAAAAAATTACTAAAGGCAAAGAGTTGCATTACAAAATGAATGAGGGTTAATCCAGCAAGAAGATACAATAATCCTAATTGTGTACATCCCAAAGAACAGAGTCTTAAAACAGATGAAGTAAAAACTGACAGAGTAGGAAGAGAAACCCAAAGTCACTGAGGAATTCAACCCCTTACTTTCCTCACCTACTGACAGAACTAAAAGACAAAAATCCTCAAGAATATGACATATCTAAACAACACAAGCAACCAGCAGGATCTGACATATATAGAACATTGGCCCAGCAAAGCAGAAGACTTTTTTTAAGTTTTCAAGGAATACTCACCCAAAAGGACCACAGCTGGGCCATAAAACAAACATTAACAAATTTAAAGAATGAAACCACACAGAAAGTATTCTCTAAACAAAATAGAATTAAATTTAAAAATTTTGAACTGAAAACATACAAGAAAATCTCTAACTACATGGACATTAAAAAACACACTTTTAAATAATTCGTGTGCAATACAATATATCACAAGAAAAATAAAACTGGATGAAAATGAAAACACAACATATCCAAATACGTTGGACGAACATAAAACAGTACTGACAGAGCAATTTATAGCCCTAAGTGCCTATTTTAAAAACAAAGGAAGTTCTCAATATAAAAACCTGCTACCTAAAGAAACTAAAAATAAAGGAACAAAATACACTGAAAGCAATAAGGAAAGAAATAACGAAGATAAAACAGAAATTGAGGCGTCAAACTAAAAATAGAAAACAATAAAAAAAATTAGTGAAACTGGTAGCTTGTTCACAAAATGAGCAAATGTTTATCAGGACTGACAAACTGAAAAGTTAGAAGACACATATCACTAATGTCAGGAATAAATAGGGGATAATAATGCATATCCTTTAGCAGAAGGATGGTAAATAATGCTAAAAACTTATAATTTCAGTAACCACAAAAAGTGAAGCAATTCACCCAAATTCCAAAATACCAAAATTCATCCAAGTTGAAATAATCTCCATAGTGCTATAACCAATAAAGAATTGAATTTTTAGTTAATGAGCTCCAGAGAATGAAGCCCTCTGGCCAAGAAGATTTCACTAGAGAATTTTGCCAAATATTTAAGGAACACCAATTTTACAAATGTATGCTGCAACATAGTGTGCATTTGTTATTATTGGGGAAAAATGTTTAAGACAGAGGAGAAAGGAAAAAAGAGGAGGGGAAAGAGCGAGAAAGAGAATGACTATCAGACTTGAGTTTTGTTTAATTATCTTATAGAAGACATCTTTTTAAAGCAATATAAAATACAAACTTCAGAAAGAAAATAATCGATTACATAATGTAACAAACATCTCTCTTGGCAAATTTATTTTAAAATTAACAAAAGCAAATAGATAACATTTCACTCTATGTCATAATTTGTATTATATTTATTCAATAAACATAGTCAATGAAAAGAGCTGGAGAAAATTTTTTAAAATTGCATTGCAAGTCTTGGACAGTGACCAGTGTGGGGACTACAATCCTAGAGAGGAAGTCATCACATAGATGAGATGCATAGTTAGCGTAGATCCTCCTGATTGCATTTTCCAAAGCAGAGATGGAAAACAGCCTTAGCAGAGAACAGCAGCCCCACCAGACAAATAATAAAGATTAGAATGCAGGATTCACACTGGTGCTTCTGCATTTAAAGCATGTAATATGTTGTGTGGGCTGAGAAATATAGAAATAAAACAGCCTTACACAGATATATAGTTGGAAAAGACAGTAGTAGTTAAATAGCCTTTTCACATATTTGTGTATATTATTCTTTTGTTATACATCAAGAGTCAACAAAGAGCAGCTTTTTAACAGATTTCATTTATTTATTTATTATTTTAATTTAACGTTGTGGGGGTACAAGTGAAAATTTGCTACTTAAATAGGCTGCATGCAGGTAAAGTTTGGACCTTAGGTCTAGTTGCCAAGTAAAATCTGAATTTTCCATAATCTATTACGTTCAAATCTATGAAATCATCTTGCACTTCAAATGGAACATTTACTCGTGCATGGTTTTGAAATTATGTGTTATTCATTTGGGAAAAAAAGTTTATTACTATGCAGATATTCCAAATATTGACCTATTTCATTATATGCCATCAAAAAGATCACATTCATTAAAGATCACCACCAATCTCATTGGAAAACTCTTTAAATATCAGGAAGCTGTCAATCTCTAGCTGAGAACGCAGTTTTCCAAGATTTTATATTTTTGCTTGAAATTTTTATTTTTACCTTTGGCAGTTGTTTTTCTTGAACTTGTTTTCTTTCAGTGACAGAAATTTCTTTCAGTTTTGAGAAAAATGTCTGCCAAATAGTTATTGCTTGTTTCTCAGTGATTCAAGTAAGTGAAATTTTATTTTATTTTTTAAATCAAGTTGTTTTCAAGTCAAATAATAGGACAAATGTTTTTTTCCTTAAGATAACTATCATGTAATCATTGTACCTTAGAATGCAGCAGAATTACTTCATAAGTTTATACAAATTTATTTCTAATAGACACATTATTTTTCTCACATTAAAACTTAAAAATTGTATAATACTTGGAACCTATAAGAATGTCTAGAAATAGACAACCTCATACAGTGTTTATGGTAGTCTAATTTGAGGCAATCTTTTAGAGGAAGAGTGATCTTTATGTTTCAGCCTTATAGTTTTGGATTTGGTACTATTTGGTTGGTTGCTTTTGGCTAGAAATTTTCTTATATAGCCAAAAAAAAAAAAATATATATATATATATATATATATATATATATATATATATGAGAATTTTATTTGCAAGAGCAAACCACTGGGAACCACCTAAATGTCAATCAATAAGCCTTGATTAACTAAATAAACTATGAATGTCTAGGCATTCATTACAAAATAAAGAAGTAGATCTGTATGTGGTGACATAAAGTATTCTCAGAGATGTAAAGTGATTAAAGCAAGTTGCAGAATAGTATACACAGCATGCTCCCTGTTTTTCAGAAGCTATTTTTGAATAACAGAACATGGTCAGTGATAAGGAAGAATCTCATTTTTAATTTTATAAATGTATTGGAATTTTCTAACAAAATATTTGTGTTTTTTATCTAAATACATGAATAACTTACTTAAATGATAGGCCTTTTTCTCTTTTATATTTTATCTACTGCTAGTTTTAAATTGTCATTTATAAAAATCAAAACAAAAACTGAAGTAATCCAAAGGTTTTTTTTAAAGAAAATCTGGGTGTAAAATGAATTAATAAATGAGAACTTCATCTTAAAATTAAAATAGGCAGTAAGATCATAGAAGTCAGTACTCCGGAAGGACTTGTCATATTCAATAGTATTTAAAAGAGCACTTTGTTACGAATTATTATATCTGAGTCAGTTCTTAGTTCTTTCTGTTCACAACACTGAAATAGACTACAATGATTCACTTTAGTTCAAAGTCTAGTAAGAGTAATGACTTAGAAAATTCAAGCAGGAAGAACTGTAATGCAAGTAATTAGGTGCTCATAAAATAATTGGAGATCTCCAGAAAAACGTCAGGTCTTTTAAAAACAGGGACACTTCTGCTGTAGCTGACATCTTAAGGGTCACAAAGCAGTTGCTACAAGTAATCATTTCTCCCTTATAAAGGCATCTTGCCTTCACAAAGCTGGTGGGTTCCTGTCATGGTGAGGAGAGACCATGCAAGTGCTGTTGAACACCCACGGTTTGCCTTCTAGCAGAGATGGAACATAGTCTTTGCACCATTTCTATCTTTCCGCTATTTCAGGTTACAATTGAGGGAACCTAAACTGCATCAAGAGTTCTAGCTTCAAGAGAGTGCTTCAGGCATGTCAACCTTGTACATATTTGAGAGTCATTACCCTTGCTTCCTTCCACCTGGAAAGCTTTTCCCTTGGGTTTGCTTATGGCTTATTCCTCGTCATTCAGGTATCTGCTTGTATATCATCTCCTTAAACATTTTTTTCCTGACATTATAGGAAATATTAACCCTCTTCAATTATTTCTGTTATTCTCCTTAAAAATTTTGCCTTCTTAACATTTATAATTATTATTATAAGAAATAATTATTATTAATTATAATTGCTATTTTATTTAGTGATGTTTTTCCTTTCTTTTCTTTCTTTAAAATGTATTTATGCTGTCATTCAAAACACATACATGCTTAGTTTAATTGAAACCTCAGCAATGTAGTAATTTCTTCTTTCAACAAGCTTTTTCAGTTTTAGAGGTCTAAAATAGTATTGAATATTCTTTTATGAAACATAAAAAGTGCTATCTATATTCTAAAAAGTTAGCCAGAGTGCTAAGTAATTTTTAAAATAATATTTAATTGCAGGAAAGCATTTTTTACTATATTTTAGAGAAAAGTAAATTTACACAAATTTCTAATTCCTTTTGAATTCAAAGCCTTAAAGTGATGCAGAGAGTGATGAAAGTAGAGCAAAGAGAGAGCAGATGTTCTAGGGTAATAAATAGGAAGAAAAGACACAGGTGTTTGAAGTCTGTAGCACAGCTTCAGATTTTAAGAAAAAATTCTCCATTAATGTGCACAAGAAAGATAGTATTGCTCTGCCTGGAATAATTTTTATCATTCTCATTCTGTGTTTTAAAAGACTAGATAAAAATGATTTTGCTAGGCCTCCTAAAGATGATTTTCTTTTTCTATTCACTCAGTAATTTATGCACTTATGTACACTACAAATATTTTTTGAATACCTACTTTGGACCAGGTAATACCATTTCCACATTTCTAGAACCAATTCTGTTGACCAGTTAATGAATGAGAAAGAATTAGGAAAGCCAAGCCTCTTAAATGTTTTTTCTTCTCATATGGCATTTCCTACCAACTGCCTGAAATGATTTTACAGAGTCAAAACTGTTTTCTTTTCAAACTATAATTTTCCACTAAACAAGCTTATTTTATCAAGGTAGTTCATGACTGGTGAAGCAGAAATTTAACTAAACAGATTCCCTTTGGATGAACTTGCTAATTTCATATTCTAAACACAAGATTCTAATTTGTAATTAATTTTAAAAGATATTTACCTTATTTTAAGCAGCATAATATTGAAATAAGCAGATGTTTTATTTTCTTTGCTATAAATTATCTGTAAAAGTTAAGTTTTAAAAAACTTGTTTAAGGATAAAGATTAATGCGTTATATTCAGTATGTTAAACAAAACTAGATTATTTAGTACAAATTCTATTAATATATGCTCTAATTTTAATAGGCACACACATTTTTAAACAGAAAATTCATCTACTGAAGTTGCAAATGATTTCTCTATTATAAATTGTTTCCTTATTTCATCAGATAAGGCTACTCATGATATGCATTTTGATTAGATTGATGGAACCATATACTCTGTGATTATTTAAAAAGAAAACAAAGAACACTGTGACAGAATTGTTTCAGAGACGCAAACAACTTGACGCATTCTAAACTTGTTGCAAATTATAGTTATTAAGATGTAACTCTCTTACATGACGTAATTCTCAAAAATTATAAAATTTCGAAGAAGAAAAGGTTCAAAGTGATTATGGCTGTTTGACTATTATGTTATTAGTCAGAAGTCAATTTTAATTTTTCCAACTTTAAGTCAATTTTTTATCACAAGATTATAATGTTTTCTTAGTTCTATAATTAGCAGCTTTTTTCACAGTTAAACCATGTAGTAAATGTATTTTAGTTAATTTATTTTTATTTATTTTTCCTAGGTTTTCTTCTAGGATTCTTATAATTTGAGGTTTTGCATTTAGGTGTTTGATCCAGTTGTATACAATGATAGGTAGGGGTCTACTTTCATTATTCTGCACGTGGCCTGTTGGGAGCTGGCCATGGAGGCCCACTGAGCGTTAGGGATCAGGAAGGGCCGTTGATCCCAAGACCACTAGGATGTGTTCAGAAGCTGTTGACCTCATTCCCTCCTTCCTTTTTCACTCGGAACTGCAACAAGAAAAGGCTCCTGCTGGCTCTAACAGAAGGCTCTGAAACCGGAACGAACACAGCTAAACTTGGGAGTTTATTGTTCCCATTTTCCACGGTTTATGGTTTTTGCTTTTAAACAATTTAAGTTTAACTCT
>CAUYQG010115713.1:0-31781 GCA_963574415.1 Tarsius wallacei | reverse complement strand
TACAATAAATCAAAAAAAATTAGCTGGGCGTGGTAGCACGTGCCTGTACTTCCAGCTGCTTTGAAGGCTGAGGCGGAAGGATCACCGGAGCCCAGCAGGTCGAGGCTGCGGTGGCCGGGAGCAGCCACTGCACTCCAGTCTGGGCGACGGAGTGAGACTCCAACTCAAAAAAAAAAATTCATGCATACCAGAATTTAAAATTTTGGAGTTATAGTAGCCCAGGGCATTTGCTCCAACCATGGAAAAAAGAAAAAGAAGAAAAGAAAAAGGACAACCTAATATCGTATTCTTCCTTCCTATCTTAACAGATCATTAAGTAGATACAACTGGAAATGTGAGCAATTTTCAGTTTTAACTGTTCTTGGAAACAACCTAATTTGCTTCACATGCTGACCCTCTTCCTTTTCCTCACTGTGTTGACTGTGGTGCCCTACTTATCTCTCCAAAGGTGCTCTTAGCTCACATGAGCTATATAGCCAACGGAAGGAGAATAAAATACAACTGCTTATGTGAAATGCTTCATTGCCAATAAGGGAGGTAGTCACTTGGATTAAATATGAGGAGGCTATCAAAGTTAGAATGATGACCCAGTGTTAACCCTTGTTATTTTATAGTCATACTTTTTGATAGTGCTAAATGGAAAAATGCCAAACTTCTCCCTTCCCCCTTTTTAGGTGAGAAAATAGAAGTTCTAAAATGACATTCTTGACTTGCAAATTCACATAGGAACCAAGTTTCCAGTTTGGAGCTTTTTCCAATATGGTGAAATGTTTTCAACAAAGGAAGAGAAAGCATGATTTTAGGTGTGAAATCAATACACATTTATTGAGCACTAAACTGATGTCAGATGTTGTAGTGGATTGAATGGTGACCTCCCCCACCCTACACACACAAAGATATGTTCATGTCCTAAGCCCCAGAACCTATGAATGTGATTTTATTTTGAAAAAGGATTTTTGTAGATATAATTATCTTGAGATGGTACCATCCTGGATTACAAGGGTGGGCTCTAAATATAATCACCAGCATCCTTATGAGGACATAGAGAAGACAGAGATATAGAAGAGAAGACCATGTGAAGACACAGAGATTGGAGTTACAGAGCTATAAGCCAAGGAATGCCTGGAGTCTCTGGAAGCTGGAGCTAGCAAGGAAGGATCGATTCTCTCCTAGAGACTTCTAATGGCACAACCTTGCCAACACTTTGATTTCAGACTTCAAGGCTCCAATACTGTGAGAGAATAAATTTCTGTTGTTTTAAGTCACCCAGTTTGTGGTAGTTTGTTATAGCAGCCCTAGCAACCTAATGCATGTGCTAGGGAAAGAGGTCCATACATCCTGATCTTTGGTCTTGATGTCAAAGATTAATCCAAGTGACTACCTCCCTTGATGCCAAAGATCATGGTCCATTTGGGGAGCTGGTGAAGACCTGCTTCTGAAAGTCCCTGTAGGTCAGCAGGACTAGTAGGAAACAAAGCTAGATGTGAAGTGGGGAATAGTGACGATTAATAGGACCTGAAAATTGAACTGGAACCTGCATCTAGCACTTGCTGTCTTTAATTTCAACAACACAGTGGATCTACAGAAGGAGTTGGTACCCTTGGGGGTTGCCAAACAAAATAAGGGAACCCAGTAAAGTTTCGATGTAAAATGAACAACAAATAATTTTTTAGTATAAGTATGTCCCAAATATTGTATGGACACCTACACATTTAAAAATCATTGTTTACCTTAAACTCAAATGTAATTAGGCATTCTATATTTTTGTTTCAAAATTTTGTCAACCTTTACCTTTTCCACATGGTGGCCCAAGACTCAGAGATGCTGCAGATCAGTCAGCAGGGGCTGTCCCACCTTGACACGATGGTCAGCAGATCAGCAACAGTGTCTGACACCCTACATAGACCTTCAGGTCACAGTGGCAGCTGTTTTACTTACATCTTCTTCCTTCCAAATCTCCCACTAATCTGTCTAGTGGCCAGCCCTTACCCAGAAACATAAAGGGAGGGAAATTATGGAAAACGTGGTTACAGCTTAACTAAGTTAAGCCAAAAAGAAAAAAACAACAAAAAACCAGTTATAATACTATTAAATAAAATATTCAAACCTTACCAATGAAAAGATATATCTTTCCATTTAGCTTCAAGAAAAGAATTTGTTGTAATGGATAATAAATAGCTTCTCCAGTGAAATCATTTTTGCCACTTTGTCTTCCTATCCTTCTCCATAGATTGTTAACAGATTTAAATTGTTGAAGCCGTGAACTCCAGTCAATTTAGTTTTTTTAATGGGACTGCTAGGGCCCAGATAGGTTATATGAGTAACCCAAGGGCAGAGTTATTAATCTACTAGAGCTAAGCTGAAAATTATGGTTTCTTTGTTCCTAGACTTCTTTCCTCTCCACCAATCTATTTTATCACTTCCTTCAAACCCAGGTTCAATTCTATTGAAGGAAGCATTCCCTAATTAATTCTGGGTCTTGACTGCTATCTTGTCCAACATTGCTTTAAACATTTAAACATTGCAGTTATCTTATAAATTCTACACCAAAAAAGTGTTAAACAAATCGGTTTCATTAAGTATTTGCTTTTTCAAAGAATAAATGTTATTCTTTCCAAATATCAAATCTTTTTTACTCCAAATACTTTGTAATAATATAGTTCCATTTTAATTGGCAAAAGAGCATGCTAACAGAGTTCTATACAATAAGTGGAAAAATGGAAACTTGCTATTGGAAATTTTTTCTAGGTTTGGAATGTAAATGCTAAGATATTTTTCACTTTGATAACCCTTTTAATATCAGGATTTTGTGATGTTTCACTGCTCTGTCTGTGGACCGCATGTTAGGCTTATGACTGCAGGCATTTCTACTGGAATAAACAAGATTTTTCACCTTAACTGAAACATCGTTTCATGGTAAATTAAAGGAATCCAAAGCATTAATCACACAAACTGGTTATGTTTAAATAACAGCCTCTATAGGGGTCAATCAAAATATCTGACAATGTAATGAGAATAAACAGTTTTACTATTTATTTGTTACAGTGGAAAATGGCAAGATGGGTCAACTAAAATAAGATTGTCTTTTGCTATAGGTATAGTAGACGTGAGCTGAGCTGAAGACGCTGAAGGGTGTTAGATATGTTACACAGAAAGTGCCACAGTCGTACCCGATGCATTGTCTGCCAAGGGACAGACTCTAAATGCAACTAGTGAGAAATAATGCCACAAAGAAAACACAGTATTTATGCAACTGTGAGGTTCAAGTCCAAGAAAAGATTAAAAAGCCATCATCAAGATAAGCAACTGGAACAAGATGCAGTATTTTGCAGAATATTTTCAAGGAAAGCAAAATCTCCATAAAGACTATTTACAAAAAGTGCTTCGAGTGTGTGCTGAAATACTAAAAGCTATCTGCAAATAATGATAGGAACTTTGAAGTGAGCCAGATGCATTCTGTCATAGAACTGCATAGACTAGAAATCTCCACTGCTCACTCAGAAGAAGGTCAACAGAACTGTACAGGGCACCACACTCAATTAGGGAGCCAATGCATTGAAAAAAAAAATCCCTGCCAGAGATCCCTGCCAGAGATCCACAAACTAGCACCAATAAGACAGGGATATAAATATATGATAGTATCTGTTCTCCTCTGTGCAACGGGTTTTAGAATAATGATATGCGAATAAGATAGAGAATTCTTGATTTTTTAAAAAAAATATAATAACCCATCTCTCCAATTATAAGTCTTAAAGTTTCACTCTGAAAGGAGAGGCCATGTATAGGGTTTTTTTGAATTCCCAGATTAAAATCTGTGTTAATGTCTTAGAGGTTTCCTAAAAAAGTACCACAAACTGGGTAGCTTATAATAACAGAAACCGTATTCTTTCACAGTTCTGGAGGTTAGAAGTTTGTGCCAATGTTGGCAGGGCCATGCTATCTCTGAAGGCTTTAGGGGAGGAGGCTTCCTTATCTCCCCTAGCTTCTGATGGTTGCTGGCAATCTTTGCTGCCCTCTAGTACTACAGACCCTGATTGGCTAATTGTTCTAGACTGGTTTCTTCCAGTTCTGCACTGAGGTCACTCCCAAATTTTTTAATGCACAACTTTTGGTTTTACCTCTACCCTGAGTTTTATCTTGAGATCGGTAGCTTTTGAGAATGAAATCATAAGGCATCAAGATAGAGTACAGCAGGGCTAGGAATGAATTTCTTTTAGCAGTAATTTATCCATCAGCTATTTGACAGAGATGTTTGCCCAGTTGAAGCGTTTTTATTCTCCCGACCCCTCCTTTTTCCCACACACATGCTTCCTCCCTCCTCCTTTTCTTTTCTGCTTTCTGATTTGCATTGTAACCCTAGAAGCAGCACAACCGGCCCTTCTTTCCAAGTCACAAACTGAAAAAAAATCTTTCAATGTGAATCTTAATTTCCAGGAAGATCAATAGTCTGCCACTTGGTTCTCATGGCTGATGAACAGTAGACCCTTCAGAAGTAGCACTCATGAGTTCATCTCAGCTTCTACCTGATATTTTAGGGCTGCTAAGAGAAGAACAGGTGCTCCAATATATTAAGTCTGTAAGCGTGTCTCAGCAGCTCAGTCCTGAGACTGTAGTTCCAAATTCTAATTCTGTGAATTGACCTGGAGATCCCAAGGAAAATCTGTTTCCCATTCTGCCTACCCTTTATTTCCTGCTTCATTTGACTTCCGCTTGGAAATCTTTCTTCCTCTGGTAACAGCAGATAGCGTTTGTTTTATGCATACTGCCTGCCAGACAGCGTGCCTTGTGCTTTAAGTAGGTATTAACTTCATTTTGCATGAGGAAACTGATAATCAGAGAAACTAGTGATGTGTCCAACATTACACAGCAGCAAACAGTAAAACAGGTTATAAACTCAAGCTGGCTGACCCCAAAACCTCTATCCTTTCCCCTCATCATGCTGTATCTGTCCTCTGAATCTTTAAAAAAAAAATAACTTTCCTCCTAAATATATATTTTTTTGGTCAGATATTTATTTCAAATTTTACAAGTAATACATACTCACACAGAAAGACTGACAAAAATAAAGTTCCAAATCTCCTTGACACCTCTTCTACTAAGCTTTGTATTTCTTCGATTTGACTTTTTTATTTACTCTCCAGGTAAATACTTACAACCTAAGTTTTCTTTTAATGGCTACATGATTTTCCACAGAATAAAAAAATTAGAAATGATTAATTTATTATCGTTGATGATAAACCATATTTTTTTGGTTTGTTTTTCTGCCTGTGGCCATTATAAATAATGCCCAAATTAACATGTTTGTGCTTGTGTCCTACACACTAGTGTTTTGTTTTTTCCCCCCTTGGAATAGCTTTCTCAAAGCGAAAGCATATTAATACATTTATATTAATAGGAACTTTCAGTTAATCTTCCAAAAATGTTGTGGCAATTCATTTCCCCGTCAACAATGTATCAGAATACCCATTTTCCTATACTGTGGCATTAATTTTTCAATTTTTTTAACTGAGAGTAAAAATGGCTCCCATTCATTTTTGCAGAACAATTTTGATTCAGCATAAGAGTAACCTCCACTGTAAATCCTTATTTTATAGTCAGGAAACAAAGTGTATATGTATGAGTGTGAATTTGTATGCTTTCCAAAAGACTAAAGGAAATACAGTGTTGGAAGAGAAAAGAGACAAATAGCTGCTTAAACCCGGGGAAAGCAGTATGTGTGATATAGCACTTTAATTTCTAGACAGCTCTCTCTCAATGAATAGCCAGAAGTAGAGTCTGGGTTCTTGTCTTGAAATCAGAAAAATAATATCTGACCTTTAACTACTAAAAGGAGAGTAGGAAGATTAATGAGTTCATATTGTTAACATATTTGAAACTCCCTGGCCAAAGATGCTTTGGAAATGCAATATGTCTTATCTTTGTTCCATAGATTACATAATGCAATTTCAAAGTACGCAGTACCTATTTCATAAGGAACGCCAAAAATTTCACTTTGCGCATAAAAGGAATCTCATTAAAAAATCCATTGCACCTATTATGTAAGATGCATATCATAACTAGATGCTTTTCAGCTTTATTCTCAGAGCAAGGTGATGCTAAAAACCTTAATTTAATACATTCCTAACTCCAAGAATGTTCTTTAGGAGATACTGCATTCCGGAGTCTTTCGGTGGAAAAAAATATATAAGAGATGATTAAAAAGAGATCAAAGATATTTAAATGGAAGGTTTTTCTCTAGGGATGTGGCGCTGTCCAGTTTGTAATAAAAATTCCCCTCAGGCAATAGTGGTCAACCAGTGGATTTTTAATTGTGCTGAATAATATTTGTCTTTCAAATGCTCCTCAGAAAGCAAGTTGAGATGTTGCTAGTTTAGGGTAAAAGTCCCTGGAATTGGCTTCTGTAGAAAGAGTAAACACATCACATATCATGAAATACGTCACTTCAAATAAACAGCCCGGGTTGAGATGACCACAAAAGGATGGACCTTGGACCAGATCCTTGAGGCTGGTCTTCACAATGCCAGAACAGCTGGCCAGGTCTTCCAATTGGTTCAGTGACTCTCAGATAGTTGCTTCGTTTTCTAGAGACCTGCTTACATCATACTTACCATTTACCATTTAATGAGTGTTCTAGGAAGAAGGAAAAAGCTAAATAGGTGAAAGATGCAATATTGATTGCAGGTAATACCTCTCAAACCCTGTTTTTGAATTTAGCCCATTGTTAATGAATATTCTGATATGGCAAAGAAAATGCACATTTGCATCTGTAGGTATGAGTGTAGACTACAGTGAGACAATTATCTAGTCAAATTCCACTTTGTTAATGGTTATAAGAGAAAACAATAATATCTAGATAAAAATGGAAGTGATTTTCTTTCAAATTATGAAATGCTGCAGCTAGGACCAGCAAGAGAGTGGGCTTTGGAGGCACATAGATATGAATGAAAGCCTAAAGTCATTGGCTATGAAAATTGGAAAAGCAATTTAATTTGTGTAAAAGTCTCCATTTCCTCACCTAGCCTCTTTGTTTTTCCTCTGATATGCGTTAGGATCAAAGATCCCTAAATTATCCTATTTAATCCCTAGGCCTGGAACTTTATTTTTGCAATTATCCACACAGATAATTCCCTCATCTACCTTATGTAAATTTCAACCCACATCCAATCTTGAACTCTCTGTTCTCCTATTTTTTAAACTTTTTTTTTTACATGTTATGTATCACCTTCTAAGATACTTTATCATACATTTATTTTACTTTAATATTTATTGTCTATTTTCTTCCTCTGGAGTATAATTTATTACAAGGGCAGAAAATTATGGCATGTTCATTTACTGATATACCCTGTTTATTTTATATATTTATACATTTTTTTGTAGAGATGAGGTCTTGCTATGTTGCCCAGACTGGTCTCAAACTCCTGGGTTCAAGCAATACTCCCACCTCAGCCTCTCAAACTTCTGAGATTACAGGTGTGAGCCACTGCATCCAACCTTTTGAAAAGTTTCTTTAATCCATATTTTTTATTTACTGATAATCCTGATACCTAGAACTGTGCCTGAAAAATAGTGAGTGCTCAAAAAATATTTGGTGAATGAATAAATAAAAGAAATTGCTAGAAATCCTGATACATAATAAGCTCTCAAACATCATAACTTTCCTTTTCTTCCCTTCCCTTCAAGTAGCTAAATCTAAAAACAGATTATTGCCCAAGCCTTTTACTCTATTGCAATGCCATGTGGATAAATTCAGTGACTAGTGCAATTGAGTTCTAAATGTTTCTACTGTATTCCTTGAGAAGTACAGTCATCTGTAAGTTTTCTTAAAAACACTCTATCTGTAATTGGGCTTTTAAAAATGACAACTGCCTCAATGGAATAGATAATTCATTCTTTTAAAAATGCTCAGAGAAAGAAATTCCATTGATCCCCTCAAGTTTTTATTCAATGTCTAATAATCCTCTA
This sequence comes from Tarsius wallacei, assembly GCA_963574415.1. Classification (NCBI taxonomy): domain Eukaryota; kingdom Metazoa; phylum Chordata; class Mammalia; order Primates; family Tarsiidae; genus Tarsius; species Tarsius wallacei. The sequence goes on along the minus strand of CAUYQG010115713.1, from coordinate 23,819 downwards.
GTGCTGATATACCATTTATTTATTAAGTTCAATATGTTTTTCATTCTGTTTTCATTGACTTATTGTTGTCTGGCTGATTTCCAATGATATGGAGGAGTCTTTGTCTTACCTAGTTTTACTATAGAAAGAATCCTTTCTGTACCTGCATAATGAGCATTTGTATACCTAACCCTATTTAAAATTAAAACAAAAAGTAAATATCATTTAAAAAAAAAAAAGAAAGAATCCTTTCAGACAAACTTTCCTGTTGACCTGTATAAGGTAGATTCTTCTTTAAGTTTAAGTCCAGAGGTTGACATTTTCCAAGCCTTGCTTTAAAATTAGGTATTGGTTACAGGTTGGATTCTCCAGGAAGAAGATGTCAAGGCCGAGTTAAGGTGGCAAAAGGTTTACTAGGCAGTAACACCTCAGAAAGGAGATGAAACATGAGTGGATGGAAGGAACTGTCAGGCTGGGATGAATCTAAGAAAGTCTCTACCACAGGGAGTCACGGAGCAAAGATAACCATTTACTGGAGTCCTTCTTGGGCCAAAATAGATAGGACCTTGTTCACTTGCCTTGCTCAGTCATTAGCAGGGAGTTGCCCAAGAAGAACAACTCCAAACCTGAGAATGACCCTGAAGACACTAACGGTTAGATGTCAGCTAACCATTCTTTTTTTTTTTTTTTTTGAGTTGGAGTCTCACTGTCACCCAGGCTGGAGTGCAGTGGCACACTCCCGATCACCGCAGCCTCAACCTGCTGGGCTCCTGCGATCCTTCCGCCTCACCCTTACAAGTAACTGGAACAACAGGTGCGTGCTATCGCACCCGGCTAGTTTTTGATTTTATTGTAGAAAGGAGGTCTCACCAAATTACCTGGGCTGGTGTCGAACCCACAGGCTCAGGCAATCCATTCGCCTCGGCCTCCCAAAGTGCTGGGACTACAGGCTGAGCCACCAAGCCCGGCCAATTAACCATTCTTAAGCTGAGCATCTATCTAGTCTTGATGGAGGATCTAAGCAGTGCATCCCTATCATCCACAGTGTTGTAACATATGCAATCAGGACTCTACCCTATCTCCTCAACACTCACTCACTCCTTGTGTGCCAATGTTTTCTTGTGCGGGCACCTGTGATAGGCCACTGAGTGATATCTCTGGCATGTTTGACCAGCATGCATGGCAGAGGGTGAGCGCGTTGTTGCCCCAAGAGTAGCCCTCAGCCAATGAATATGAAGGAAATTGGAGAAAAAAATAACCAAACAGCCAACCCCCTTTCTCCTCTGATAAGACAATTCTAAAACATCTCTACACAGTTTCCAAAGGTCCCCAGAGGAATTGACACCCAGCTGTCTGTAGCATTAACTTGCTCATGAATGCACTCCGAATTGACTTCTTGTTCTTCCCTGTCTCATTTCTCTACTTCCTTGTCAGCATTTCTTGGGATCACCTCGCAGATAAACTACAGAGACTCAAGTTCTTGTCTCATGGTCTGCTTTCTGGAGGAACCCAGCCCAAGATAAGCATCTAGCTCTGTATGTGGTTTATAGAACTCCCTCCATTGACCAGGAAGATACTGTGTAATTGGTTCTAATAATCCTAGAGAGGTCAAATAACTTGACAAAGTTTACTCAATGAATGAATGGAAGAGTTAGAAATCCAAGGGTCCATCTGCATTGTGAGTTGGGTCAGTTTTGATCATAAAAAGGGAGACTAACGAGCATTCAAAATAAATATGGAATTTTCTTCGTATACATGTCCTGTGTGTTGGCTCTAAGTAGGATACATTGTTTTCTATTGAGGTGCTGCGATAACCTTACTTTGCATTCTCATGCTTTGGAGTTTTAAAAATGCTTTCATTTATTTTATTCCACTTTTTCTACACTAACCCTGTCATACGTTGAGCTTAGAGTATTTGAGTGTCTTCATTTACTCATGATTAAACTGTTAGTAACTGGAAGAGACAGGACTCATACCCAAAGCTTCTGGTTCTAAATACAACCACCTTACCACTCTAATTTGTGAGGTAGTTAGTTAATTTGTTAGTTTGTTTGTTTTTGTTTTTAATCTACACCGAAGCAGAAACATTTTCCTTCCCCCCCTTTTCCCAATTAGCGTTGTCAAAATATGTGCTCCATATGTATACATTTTTGTATTGCCACATTTGCGTTCTGCTAATCTTTAGGCAGAGCTAATATGTTAAAAAACAGAAAGATTAAAACTGCCAAGTAATATAAATAACCAAATTTAGTTATTAGTTTTGCTATTGTCTATCAAAACTTTCTGCAATGCTGCTTACAGGAAAAATAAGTGGCTTATTTACTTGACTATTTGATTACCTTTACCTTCTTACTAAGGTAGGTTTCAAGAAAAAAAAGAAATTAAAAAATATATTTAATAAGCCGGGCTCGGTGGCTCAGCCTGTAATCCCGCGCCTTGGGAGGCTGAGGTGAGTGGATTGCCTGAGCCCGCGGGTTCGAGACCTGCCTGGGCAACTTGGTGAGACCTCATCTCTACAATAAATGAAAAAAATTAGCCAGGCGTTTGGAAGGCTAAGGCGGAAGGATCGCCGGAGCCCAGCAGGTCGAGGCTGCGGTGGCCGGGAGCGGCCACTGCACTCCAGTCTGGGCAACAGAGTGAGACTCCAACTCCAAAAAAAAAAAAATATATATATATAGATAGATAGATACAGATATATTTAATAAGCAGAATGAAAAAGAAAGTTACGTAAATCATCGACACACACTGGAAAAGAAATCCTTGAAGAGTCCTCCCACTTCAGACCTGTATGGAAAAAAGCCATAATTATTCAGTGTGTACAACCGTAAACCCTGATAGGAATTTTGAAACATTCTCTACAAGCAGTCTTTTCACCACATCTCCCACTCCAATTATTTAATCATATAGAATTCAGTGCCTGCCATGTATAAGAACTTGAAGGGTAAAAATAAAGAACATTAAATTATATTTTGGAAGGGAAAATATTTAATTTCAAATTTTAGCAGCGAAAATTAAGGCGGGTGTTTTTTTCCGAAAAACTGAAATATAAGCATAAACGAGTGGAGCAAATATGAATATAAAATGAGGAATACTAATGGGAGAACTCGATCACTTGCATACTAAATAGTGGGACAATCATATCTGACTATGAAAATAGTCCTTTAGGATGCTCATGGTCCAGTCTTCAGCCAGAGCTATGTTGTTGGTGCCTGGGCCTAGTGGCTGAGACCACAGCTGGACTATATCCTAGACTCCCTGTTCTGGGAGTTAATAACCAAAGAATCCAAGTCTAAAGTTCTTCAAGAGAGTCTCTTGAGGGATGGTCAAAAAACCTATGAGAGCAAGAATGTTCTATTTCCCTTAGGAAAGCCAGGTCTACATAAGCTAGTTCCAGTTATTTAAGAACAGCAGTAGTGCTCGGGGAAATCACCAAAAGAGCGTGTCTGAGCAGATCAGGATAAAAAGAATCAGTACTTCTTCAGAGCATTCCTTGTGTCCTGACTGGCCCTGCTAAAACTGCCTGAATCTGAGTCCTTGCCTAGAATCCAAATGCATGATTTGGGATTCCTGGCCTTTAGCTCTGGCTCCATCTTTCAGAAATCCCAACTAGAGCAGACCCCAGTCCATCTCTAACTCCTTTCACCTGGTATCTGTTTACCAATACTTAGTTACCTAATGGCCTAGAAAGTCCTCCCATGCTCCTGTGGGGATTTCAGGGCTATTCATAACAGGGAATCATGCTAGAAAATCCAAATGATCACTCACCTCACTAGAATAAAGAAGGTCATGTTCTCCCGATCTCAAGTGTTCCAGTTACTTGTGCAGCCACAGGTGCTGCTCCTCAAGTAGGTCGGGCCAGAGAAGGATGGGAAGATTTTTCCAGTGTCAGAAATACAGGGCAGATCTTGCTCTGTGAATAAACTCCTCTTTGGTAGACAATACTTTGTGGAGGTTAGACTTCTGCACAGAAAACTGAGTGCATCTTCCAAAGACCAAATTTGTGCCAAAAGCTGTCTCTAATCACTTGGCAGCAAAAATGGTTTCCGAAACCTGACTATGGCTTAAAAAACAAAACAAATAAACAAAAAAACCCACAGGATTTATTTGTGCAAAGATCCAAATAACATAGATGTGGCCCAGATTACTTTTCAGGATAGCTTTAGCTTTAATTGAAAATATATTATAGATATTTCAGTTAGATAGTATAGAACCTGTGAGTTCTCTAAGTGCTCTCATATGCATCGTATAAATTTTATTAGGCAGGCATGCTGAAGACAATTTTTGCAATTTTACATATAAAGAAAATAGGAATTGAAATAGGGCATGGTGGCTCATGCCTGTAATCCCAGCACTTTAAGAGGCTGAGGCAGGAAGAATGCTGGAGCTCACAAGTCTAAGACCAGCCTGGACAACATAGTGAGACCTCATCCCTATAACGTTTTTTTCATTTTTTAATTAGCTGGGTTGGTGGCACATGCCTGTAGTTCCAGCTACTTGGAAGGCTGAGGCAAAATAATTACTTGAGCCCAACTGTGAGTGTGCCACTGCATCCCAGCTTGGGCGGCAGAGTCTTTGATTTTAAAAAAATAATAAAAGAAAAAGAAAGGAAAAGAAAAGAAGAATCATATTAATAACCTGCCCAAAAGACATAGTTATTAATTGGTAATGTTTGGATTTAGACCAATATTTGACTAACTCTAAAATTCACATTATAGAAAACTGAGGTAGAAGTTTGCAAAGTTGACTCTCAGCAGAGCCTAGTCTGGAAACAGAGTTTCCAATTCTCAAGTATCCTTTGTATTATGCAGCAGTGTTTTTCTGTATGTTTAAGTTTTGGGACATATACAGTTTTGAGTATTTCCATAGATGAGAGACTAGTCATCAATCTAATGTTAACAGAATTCAAACTATTAAAAAAAATAGAATAATAAAGTCCTCGGGTGATGTAAATGCAATTTTAATGTGATAACCATTAAGATATTTCTCCAACATAGAGAAGAGAAACCTATTAGTTTATCTAGCTTGATTAAAATATTCTCAAAGATAATCAAGATTTTCACCATAAATATTGTTGCTCACAAAGCAGACTTCTTCTATCAAAGAGTTTTCCTGGGGCTTCATGTAGACAAGTAGATACTACAGAATTACTAAAAATTCTTCTCTTTTCTCTGCATCTTCTCCCCCATCTTTACACTTTTCACTAAGTATCATTTAAGTGAACAAAACTATATATATCAAAGATATAGCCTCCACAAAAGAATTCATCCATACAAAACAAAATTTCCCTGGTGAGATGGTAGCTATGACAGTAACTGAATCTGTGAAATAGTATGTATTTTGTTTCTATCCAATCTTCCCCAGATAAAAATTGCCTGATTAATTCTGCTCAGAGCCATGGGGACATTGGAGACCTTCTAAATCAGGCCAACTACACCTTCGTCCTCCTAGCTAGGACGTTTCTATTATCAATATCTAAACAACGTTTCCTAGTGTTTTTAGACAAACACTAAATGATATTGTGGTTGTTCTATTCTAAATGAGAACCCATTACCTCTCGACTTCATTTGCCAGTGAAAATATTCCAAGAGATGAAAACAACTTGTGATAAATTCTTTTTTATAGCAGAGTAAATGATAATGGAAACTAAACTGTCAGACTACCAGACGGAAGAGTTTTAATCGTTCAACTCTGGTTCTCACATGTTATAGGAAACATTGAGGAGTCAGCAGAAGCTTTATTTAGCACAACAGGAAAAAATACTAATATTTGGACTTCTTGTCGTATTCAATTTTCGTTTCCTAACACGTGGGCAATTTTGCTTTATTTCTCCTTCTCAGCAAAGAGACGAGTGATTACCTTAGTCAAAAGTTGTTTTGGTAAAAGGTTATTTTTGTGGCCCTGGTGAAACTGTTAAAAATAGTCCTGCTTTCAGAACTTTTAAAGGAAAAAGACTTTATCAAACTTAGAAAATGTTTGCATGACTGAATCAAATTTTCAATATAATGCTAAGCCTTTGGAAAATCTAGATTTAAAGATCTGTTTGAAATAGAAAAGACAAACAAAAAAAAAAATCTAAAATGTACAATAAATATACTCTTCATGAAGTTGAAGAAAAATATCAACTAGCTACATGTTTTGGTTAAACTTTTCTTTTGAAAATGTATATGAGTTTAAAAGTTTTTAAACATTTTTTTGGAATCTCTGTTGGACTCTCACTAACATATTTGAAATCCACTTATTGATTCTGTTCTCTGACTACTGAGATCGCTACTTCTCCAAGTGAAGTAAAAAATCTCAAACACAGGATCCAATAGAAATAGAAACTGTAACCCTGCTCCTGTCTACACTTTTTAATAGTTCACAGGCGTTGGGAGAAAATATTAACATGTATTGAACTCCTTCTATGTTCTCATTGATCATAGACTTAAATGTAAAAGATGAAAGTATGAAGCTTTTAGGAAAACAGCCGGGCATAGTGGCTTATGCCTGTAATTCAGCACTTTGGGAGGCTCATTTGGGACCAGGAGTTAGAGATCATCCTGGGCAACATAGGGAGACTTGGTCTCCATAAAACAATAATAATGATGATAATAATAATAAATTAGCCAGGTATGGTGGCATGCACCTCTTGTCCCAGCCACTTGGAAGGCTGAGGTGGGAGAATGGCTTGAGCCCAGGTGTTCAAAACTGCAGTGAGCCATGAATGCGCCACGGCACTAGTCTAGGCACAGAGTGAGACCCTGTCTCAAAAAAGAAAAAAAGAAAAAGAAAAAATTACAAGAAAATCTTCAGGATCTAAGACTAAGAAAAGAGTTCTTAGTCATGACACCAAAAGTATGATCCATAAAAGAAAAAAAAAGGTAAATTGAACCTTATCAAAAGTAAAATTTTTGCTTTGGGAAAGATGCTATTAATAGAATGAAAACATGAGCTAAAAACTGTGAGAAAATGTTTAAATATTTTCATATATTAAGCAAATGTTTTGTCACATACCCAACAAATAACTTATATCTAGACATATAAAGAACTCTCAAAACTCAACAATTAGAACACAAAAAGCCATATTAAAATATGGACAAAAGACTGAAAAATAATGCTTTAATAAAAAGGTTATAAGGATGGCAAATAGACATGAAAATATGTTCCCTATCATTAAGCATTAGGAAAATGTGAATTAAAAGCATAATTAGATATCACTACACACCTATGAGAACAGCTACATTTTTTAGAGAAGAAAATACTGATGCTACCAAGCCCTGGAGGATATGTGGAGCAACTAGAACTCTCATACAATACTGATGAGAATCCAAAATGGTAGTCACCCTGACACTCTTGGATATTTACTGGAAAAATAAAACCTTATGTTCACACAAAAACAAATACACAGCTTTATTCTCAAATTTTCTTAAACAGGTGAATAGGTATTATGGTACTGTACATTTATATCATGGAATATTGTTCAGCAATAAAAAGAAAAAACAATTGATACATGCAACTTCATAGATGAATCTCAAAGTCATTATGCTGAGTGAAAGAAGATGGTCTCAAAAGATTACATAAACAATCCCTGACTTTTGATGGTTTGACTTAACAATACACACTTAGTAGAAACTGTACCTCTGTACACTTTTCAATAAATTACATGAGGTACTCAACAATGTATTATAAAATAGGCTTTGTGTTATATGACTTTGTTCAACATTAGGTTAATATAAGTGTTCTGACCATGACTGAGTAGGCTAGACTAATCTATAATGTTCAGTAGGTAAGATACATTGAATGCATTTTTGACTTACAATGTTTTCCATTTATGATGAGTTTATCAGGATATAATCCCATGTAAGTTGAGGGGCATCTGTAAATAAGTCTGTTTATATCACATTCTCAAAAAAGTCAAAACTACTGATCAGTGATTTCCAGGAGTTAGGAGCGAAGAAGGGTTTGATTGCAAATAGGGGGAATATTTTGTGGTGATATAACAGTTCTGTCTTCTGATTTTGGTGGTGGTTACATAAATCTATACCTGTGTTAAAATTCATAGAACTGTATGCCAAAAGAAAAGTATCAACTTTACCATATAATAATTTCTAAAAATACAATTTAATATAAAAATAATAAATACGATTTTTAAAAAGTTATTTCACTACCATTTCTTCTTCTGAAAGGATTCTCCTGCTATCGACAGCTGGCAAAAAATTCTTATTTCTTCAATATGTTGGGCCTTCCTATGCTAAAACTGGCTTGTCCTTCTTAATTACAGATCTGGTGTTGATGATAATAATGGTATCATCATCGTGTATTCAATCTGTGATATGCCTTTTTCTAAGCATTTCACATCCATTTGTACATTTTATATTCACAGCATCCTTGAGAAAGTAGGTCTCATTAGGATCTTCATTGTGTGGAGAGAAAACTGGAGCATGGAGATGTTAAATAACTTACCCAGTTTGTGAGTGACTGTCTTCATATTTAAATTGAGGCAATCTGCTTCAGAGTCTGTGCCCTCAGTCATGAAACCATAGTATTTCTTTCTAAGTACACATGAGTGACCCTTAAAATAAGTGTACTCTATTCAAACTATTTGGCTAGACTTCTTTCTCTAAATTCTTGCAAAGACAGAATAGACACAAGATCCTCCAAGTCTTTTGCTTAGCATTTCAGCCTCACCTTTTATTCCTCCTTTTCCAAAGGTATACTACTAGGGCTCAAACATTTTGATAATTTACTTGAATATATTTTAAAAAATCTATACAACTATAGTGTCTGGATCTAAAAGAGAGACCATCTGTCATCTTCCTTATTGCTGACATGAAGGGTCTTAAAGCACATGGTCCTAAGACAGGCAAATATTTTGCCTTTATTGGCATGTTATTTTGTGAGGGAATGATAGATACCACTGTCAGAATTTCATGTAAATGGAACTTGTACCAACTAGGCAGAATTAACTAATACTTCCCTTTTTTTTGTAGATAAGGACAAAGTGATTTGATCCTGGCTATGTTTAATTTCTGTCAGTCCATTATTACCACTGAGTAGTAAACTGAGGTAAGACATTTAATATCTAAAGAAAAAGCAATGAGTTACAGAAAAGAATTATTCATTTTAGATATTGAAATTCCCTCCCCAACTTTTTGGTTGATTCTTAAATTATTTGCATCTTATCACTATTCAACAGGTCAAACCCAACAATTGCTACCTTGCTTAACACTCCAAAAATAACAGAGAGAAGTACAAACAGTGAAATCATTACCAAAATAAATCTGTCGTTCTATCCTAGAGAGAAAAAAATGTATGGTTGCACATTTCCACACAATGACGTATAGCTTGGGTCTCACCGTGAACTCAGAGAAAGGGAGCCAAGCACCTCATCTGAAATAATATAGACGGGCTCAAGCAATGATATGAATTTTAGCTTCAGGATGTAGTGGTAAGCCATGGGGGCAGGAAGAAATAAAATGGACAAATGTTATGAAATAAACAGTAGGAAACAGCAGGGAACAAATCGTGGTACCTGAATGACAAATTGTCACAGCCAGACGAGTACACCTCAGGACAGGTTCTGGAACTGATCATCCACTTGGCGGATGTTATTGATGGATTTTGCTTCCTCTTTTTTAAACAAAGAAACAATAGAATGCCTTTAGTACATATAGCAATCTGAGTCACTATATGTATGTTTTATGGGTATTAACCAAATTAAAGAAAATTGTAAGAGACAGGCTTTCCTCATGGATGCTGGGTTGAAAAGAAGGCACAATTTTCACCACTTTCAGAAGAAAGGGACAAAAGAGATACACCTGAGAAAATGTACATCTTGTCACCCCCCCACTTGCAACCTTCCAGTACCTTCCCATCAGTTGAGCTATACAAGATCAGAAATAAGATGGCTTGTTGTATAAAGGCACTTCGACAACAAGAAGCAGAACATAGAAACCATTCCCTTTGACACGACTACTTCTAACTAATTTCCATCTTAGCAGCGTGGTATTATAGAATAGTTCAAATGATGGAGTTGATTGTATCAAAACAGAAATATGAAAATGATTAGTCTATTACAGGAATTTGATTATACAATGTTTATGTATCAGGCTTTATGAAGAATGATGAAAGCTTCCTTCGACTAACAACTCCCAGCTTTTTTCATTACATCAAAAATATTTGAGTGTAAATAGTGTAATGGGTTTCTATCCATTTCTTAATTTAGCCTTTTGAATGTACACATATTTTTTTCTAGAGCATTGGCAAGTAATGTTGGCAGAATAAAGAATTCAGCTCCTGCTTATCTGTGCCCTTATTTTGTAGAATATCAGGGAGCACTTTTCTACAGCCCAAAAACATGAGGCAGAAAAAGGGATTGTCAATCCCCTCTGTCCTCTCACACAACTCTTGACTATCGAAATCTACTTTGCAGCTGGGGGATTATTTTCCCATGCTGAGATTCATAAGCACCACAGGACTCCTCCACTTCCTTTTGGATCCACATCAAACCATGGTGTCGCCTTTTTCAAGCTGTAATTGTTGCCCTTGCAGCATTAGCATGCTACACATGACCCCAAACACCTCCTGCTGCCCACAAAAGCATGGGTAAGAAGAAAGGTTCACATTCGTGATTCATAGAAGGCCACACAATACTCCCAGATTTTCTGAGGTTTTTTTTTTTCCTTCTCAAATTTTCCCTAACTCCATACAGTTTATATTCTGTCATGAGCCAACAGAAATAGATGCATGATGAAAGCTGAATTAAAAAGGAAGCCACCCACACTCATTCACTATTGATAGGGGAATAAACTGGCATACCCTTTTTTTTTTAGGACAACTCGGTAATATATCAAAAGCCCCTAAAAAGAGCATATTTTAACCAGGTGATCCCATTTCTAGGAATCTATCCTAAGGAAATAGCCAGACAATTGAAAACATGGATGCTTCAGAACATTCGTTTCAAGGTTATTTATAATAATATAAATTAGAAAACAGTCAGCCAAATGCCAACAACCAATTATAGGAGACTTCTTAAATAAATAGTGGCGTATTCCTGCAAAGCATACCCGACTGCCATTTAAACTATTGGTGCGGTTCTTTTTGTATTGACATTTTAAAGTACTCATAATATACCATCACATTTTTTGACGATTATAAGACAGAAGTAGTGGTCTGTTGCCCTTAAATTTTTGTGATTATATACACACTGTGTTATTGCATAGGAAAAGTTTAAAAAGATTCTATATGCCAAAATGTTATGTGCACCAAATAAAAGTTATTATTGGGTAGTGGTATTATTTATTTCTCTGTGTTTTCTTAATCTTTATAACAAAAATGTTTCTTTTCTATAATGAGAAAAAATGTTTTGACAAAAAATAACTGGGAAAAAAACCAAAAGAAACTGCCTTGTCTCTTTTGCTTCCAAACCTCTGATTCACAATGACAGCAGTGGCCTTTCTTGCTGCTGAAACACTAATAGACCATCAGGTTGTTATTTTCTGTCAATAAGATTTTTCTGGCAAACCTTGGGAATGATCAGGCATAAGCCCAAAGGCCCAAGTGACTCTGGAGTTGGGGAAAAAAATCTGGATTATTAAACAGCCCCTTAAGGGCTTGGATGATTCATGCCTGTTCCAAAAGCTGTTGCTTTGAGCCAGAGGTATTTAGGTGTGTGTGTCAGGTGGTGTGGGGGTGGAAAGCTGCCTGGGCAAGTGAATGCCACTGTAGGAGACTTCTTAAGGATGGCTGAGTACCAGTGAGCCATCAGGCCCACCACAGCACATGACTTTTCATCCCACAAATTCCTCATGGACCTTAAGGCACAGCTTTCTCACAGGGAAAAATCACAGTCCCAGATATATCCTACTGTACACTATCCACACACACAAGCACTCTGTCTCCCTTGGAATTTCAGTTGTCAGTTCGGTATAACATTAGAAGGGGGGGAGCAAATGATTCTTCTTTGCATCTATATTAGATATAGGATCATAATTTTTTTTCTTGCAGTGATTGTTTAAAAGCCAGTTAATCAAATGCAAAGCTAAAATAAGCAATTTTTAAGCTATTTAACTTATCCTGATTCCTTTTTAAGAAAATTCTAACATTGCTTTAGAGATACGTGTAAAATTTAATAAGGAAAGTTAATAATATTTCTATAAAAACAGTTTTTTGACTTCCAAGACATTTGAAAAGGCAGCCCCATATAGTCTACTCTAGTCATTTTATAAAGGTCAAATTTAAACCTAGAGACATTCTAGGGTTTTTTTGTTGTTCTAACAGTAAATTTCATGAAAAGGAAGACTATTCCAAAAATATTAACTTGACAATTCTGCCTTCAAAGATATAAAATTTAATGTTCTTAGGTATAGTAAGTATTTTTCATAGCATTATATGGTTTAAGCTTAAGTAATACTTATCTATCATTCCCCACAAACCTACCACAAACACTCAGACCAATATATTAGATTAAAATCACCAGTATCAGACTAACTTCCTGGTAGAACAAGTCAATGTTTATCTTTAAAAGATATTTCAAGGTTTACGCAACATAGCCAGAATTGCATTTGATTAGAATATGATTCTTTACACTTCATTCATATCCTGCTTTTTTAAACATTTCTGTCCTTCAATGAATCCAATCTATTTCACCTCAATCTCAAGCGTGTATATTTTGAGGAGAAAGGTGTGTCATGGCTAGTCAGGTAGTTTAGATTATTTCTGTATAAGCTAGAAGGCAGAGTAATGCCTACGATAATGAGAAAAGTTTGAAGTTGACTTCATAGCCACAACTGGCATTTCAAAATCATGTGCATTTTGCCTAGTAAACAGAACCATGACTAGGGAATTGTGACCCGAGGCACTTTCCACAGTAAGGGTCTCACAACTTCTGTCAGCACGGGCAGTGACAACATTCTTCCCTCCCCGGCACACACATACACACATCACAGAGCAATAGGCCCAAGTCTTCACACAATCCATCACCTACGCTACTGAATATGAAGAAAAAAATGAGGATGTATTGCTAACCTACTCATCAACATATACTCTTCATGGCAGAGCGTTCTGTCTACTGTCCATATTCTATGCTATAACTGCATAGTCTGTACTATAATTCTGTACCTGTAATTTACTGTACTGTCCCTATCTATAATGAAATTTCTGAATGGCTCAGAAACAACCAAAGATATTAAATAATGTGAAGTAGTTTAGCAGGAACCAAAAACTAGACGGCAGTTTTTAACTTTGACTTTCTAAATCTTCTGGCTTTCAATTTTTTTAAAAAACAAAGCATTTAACATTATTACAACATCAGACTTGTTAGGGTTTCTCTAGAATCCTTAAAATATATGTTCTCTATATTTATAGATGATAAACTTATATAGATTACATATGGTATATATCAATATGTGTATATAAATATGTGATGTATTAATACAAATTCCATATAAATATATAAACATATAGAATATTTATATTCTATATAAATATATTTTTTCTATATTTTTGAGAACTCTATGCTCTCAGGAATATAGAGGAACCCTGGGCAGGGAAACCAGCTGCAGTAACCATAGCTTCTGTTTACCATTTTAGGAATACACATGGAGTCCTTGCTCTGTGACTCATCTTGTTGGGAGGCAGAAGGAAGGAATTTCAGGGCTTGAGGGTCTTTCCTCGAAGCTGCCATCACAGGGCAGGCTGGGCCATAGCACACAGACTTTTTTCTCACAGCTTCCAGAAAAAAATGTGCTGGTAGACTTTGGGATCTCACTGACCTCAGCACAACCATCCTGATGAGCAAATATCACAACTACTGTACTTCACGCCTTTGCACAGCGGTTCCTCCAAGTCACACTGGGGGACTCTCATCAAATGGATGAAAGAATAAAGACCTAAGCTTCCCGGACCGCTTTGCCAGTTTATAGATACCAAATTACCACCATTGTACCCTAGTCTTTAGTGAAAATTTAGAAGAAAAGGACAGCTACAAAATATGGCTTAAATATATTTTTGCTTAATATCTGTTCAAATCTTTGCCCTTGTCTCAAAATCCTCCAATAGTTTCCCATCACACTCAACATAAAATTCTTACTATGGATAAATGGATTCCTGCTTTTTGCCCTTGAAGCACTTTACAGAGCACCTTCTCACAGCCTTGTCTTCACATGCCTTTCTTCTTCACTTTAATTAAATTTGCTTGCATTTCTTTCCCTTAGAAAGAACTTCCATACCTACCTGACTCAAAATGTACCCACTGATTCATTCCTCTTTACTTCTTTATGTTTCTTCCTAGCTTAAACACTGTAAATTCTATTTATTTGATGTCTAGTTTCTGTTTCCTGCATTAAGGTATAAACTCCATGAGGGTAGATGCTTTGTCTCTTTTGTTCACCACTATGCCCTCAGGACCTATAAAAGTACTTGGTACATCATCAGCACCACTCAGAATAAATGTATGCTGAATGAATAAATGATCCATTGCCCATAGTTAGGTGCATGAATAATACTCTGCTATATTCAGACAAATGTGAGCAGTTGTTCTTTGTTCTCTTGAACTTCATGGACAAATGACAATATTCCTAATATTTTTTGGATGGAAAACACTGTGAATGGTGGGTTAGCAAAGAGCTGGTTGAAGTAGGGTTTTATTCTAGGCTCATGCTGTGATATTGCAAGGATGAAATGTCACAGTATAATCTGGTGCTTCTCATCTCAAAAGTTGCTATAGACTTAATGCTTTTGTCCTTCCGGAATTCATACATTGAAACCTGATCCTCAATGTGATGATATCTAAAGGTGGAATTGGGTCATGAGCAAAGAGCCCTTATGAATGGAGTTAGTGCCCTTATAAAAGAGACCTGAGGGAGCTGCCTTGCCCTGCCACACATATTGAGGACACAGAAAAAAAAAATGGCTGCCTGTGAACCAGGAAATTGGCCCTCACCAGAACTCCACCATGTTGGCACCTTGATCTCAGAATTGTGAGAGTAAATTTCTGTTGCTTATAAGTCACCTAGTTTATTGCATTTGTTATAGCAGCCCAAACTAAGTCAAAAGGGGATCAGAATCTGTTCAATTTAAGAGAAGGGTAAACTGAGGTTTGGTTCTATCTAATACTAAAAAATAATTCATTGAAAATTTTCAAGTGAATATTCTAATTGACTAGAAACCTTTATTAACTTCTTACTGTTGAAAATTATTCTAGACTATTGAGTATTTGAAAGACTAATGACTTGGGAACCTGAGGCTGTGGGCTCTGAGCTGGTTTGGGGTGATCTTAAGCAGTGCACTTGACAGCTGTTGTACCTCACTGTCTCATTTGTAAATTGGGGGATACAATGAAGCACTATAATGCAGGAATACATGCAATCCATTAGAAATGTTTTTCACATTCTCAGACAATGCAAGATGTGGCAAAGACTTCAGGGACCTTCAGGTAAATATTTATGATAATGGTCCAACTCTAGAAATTGGGGTGAACATATACAAATGACAGACACTCATCCATAAGATTATTTTGACTTTGCTCTCATGAAGCTCTAATAGTTATATTTTATTTTATGTCTCTCTATATGAATTTCCATTAATTACTGTCATTTTTAATTACATGATCTCAATCAGTGGTTCTCAATCAGGGACTATTTTTGCCCCCGAGGAACATCAGCAATACCTAAAGGTATTTTTGGTTGTCACCACTTGGGGAAGGGTGCTAGTGACATCTAGTTGGTAGAGGCCAGGGACATTATTAAACATCCTACACTGCATAGGACAGTCCTTACAACAGCGAATTATCCAGTCCGAAACTCAATAGTGCTGAGGTAGAGAAACCAAACTAAATATGC
Source organism: Tarsius wallacei (assembly GCA_963574415.1). Lineage (NCBI taxonomy): Eukaryota > Metazoa > Chordata > Mammalia > Primates > Tarsiidae > Tarsius > Tarsius wallacei. Next base: position 8,022 of record CAUYQG010115713.1, on the reverse strand, counting down.
TATTTGTGTTCTTGCCATTTGCACTTTTCCTAAGTGTAGAGAATCCAATACAACTTTAGTTAATAAAGGGCTCCACTTAAATGAAGTTAAAAAAATAACTTTGTAGAAACAAATCATTGGGAATGACCAAAAATCAAGTAAGCGAGCAAAAAAAGAAAACATAAATCTCTGTCAAATGTGGATAAACTGTCAAACCAGTTGATGTTGTACAGAGAAACAGAGATAAACTTTTTGTTTCTCAACTAGGCTGCAAGCTCTGTCTATAAAATGTCACTGAAACAAGTCTGTGTCATATCATGGAAACTAGCCCAAGTTTTTTCATGGGGCTCATAGTTAATAAATGCTTTTTTGAAAGTATCAATACCTGCGTTGTGCAAACCAAAGAACTTTCGGCACAGAAATCCAAGCAAACAATTAGAGGGCATATTTCTATTGTTAATTTTTTTTTCTGTTTTCCTCCATATCTGAAGCCATATCACCAGGAGTAACAAATATTTTCAAACTGAGCAACACATATCCCTGTCTCCCTTGGGCCAAAGCCCAGGACTTCTCAGCAATTCTTTCGCAACAACTCTACTTGTAGGTGTGTATTTCCTTGAACTTCCTCATACTTGTCCCTGCTATTGTGATGTATGTTCATCTTTGTCAGTCTCAGCTGAAATATGCAAACCTCCTGCTGATGTCATCTGGGAAATTGATGGTCTTATGGCTAAATATGTATTGCACAGCCTTGCAAACTGTCAATCTTCAGATTCAGGACTTAGTCTTTGGTATGTCAGGCTTGTTAGTTTCACAATTTAAAAAGGAAAGGTTTCCAGGACAACAACTCTTCCTCCTGATGCTACATCACATATTCTTTTCTATATTTCAATGAAGACTTAACTTTCATTTTACATGTTTGAAAGTTCACAAATAACAAAACACAGAAATCTGCCACTATTTTTCTACTTTTCAGAGAAGCTTTTCCCCATCTTCTCTTAAGCATAAATAAATTTTAAGTAAGTCTAGATAGGTAATAACTTAATTGTCTTTTCTTTGGGAAAATTCAAATTCTTATGAAAATGTAGATAAGTCAAAACAAAATATGTTTTTTTCATCATGCAAAATTGCATGAAGTTGGAGTTAATGTCCTATTTTTTTCTCTGCATTTTTGTCTTTCTTTTATTTTCTACTTTCTGCTTTTTAACTTCTTCTGGTTTTTACTTTTTTTCTACCTAAGCGTTCCAATATCTTAAATTGTTTTCACTTCAGCATGACAATATAGGCTTTCCAAGTTATACAGACATTGCCCTATTCAATGTTAACATGTGCTAAAAATACAACGATGATTTAAATTGAACCGTATTTATTTAAAAAGTAAAGTTTATTGGTGGAATAAAGGTGCAAGAAATAGATTGAGTGTATTAGAAAAAATTTAACAGCTGACAATCAAGAATTATTCACACAGCATTGAAGAGGGCATGTATTTAAAAGATGTTGTTGAGACAACTTGATATTAATATGTAAGACATGTTGAAAGTTAAAAAAATTAAGATACAAATATAATTAATTTTCCTATGAATGGTAAAACCATTCTGAGGTACCATGGTGTGCTCACTGGTCTTGGAAATTAGAAGAAAATATTATTTTATTTATTTTTTTAAAAGATGGATTCTCACTAAGTTGCCCAGGCTGTTCTCAAACTCCAGGCTTCAAGGGTCTCCCAAAGTGCTGGGATTATAGGCATGCTACTGCACCTGGCCTGACCAAGCAATTCTTAATGGGTGCTTTGATGGTCCAAACAGTATTCTAATTACTGAAGATGTAGGAATGAATCAGACATTGTCTCTGTCCTCTGGTAGCCCATTACTTAACAGAGAAAAGCAGACATTCGACATGTAGTTTGCCAAAGAGTTCATCCTAAAATGGAGGCATACATTGTGTTCAGTGCAATCAAAAAGGGTACAGTTAGTTCACATAGGTAGTCAGGAAATACTCTATAGTGAAGACTCCATAGTGAACTAGGAGGACGATGAGGACCATGATCCATGAACTGTTACCAAAGTATTATAAAATAGTTCATCATTTCATATAGTAATATGATAATCTACAAAATTAGCCCTATGAGTTTCTCACATTCTTTGATGCATAATCTCCCTCCTTTAGGAAATCTCCAACCCCTCAAACCAAGTCACTTGTACAAATGTATTCATGGAGGAAACTGTCTCTTCTCTTCTTCTCTCTCTCTTTTTTATTTTTATTTTTGAATTGGACTCTCACTCTATAACCCAAACGGGAGTGCAGTGGCATGGTCACAACTACTGTAGTCTCAAGCCCAAGCGATCCTTCCACTTCAGCCTCCCAAGTAGTTGGTACTACAAGCACATGCCACTATGCTGAGCTCTTCTCTTTGCCCTCAGTGATCTTTGAACATCTTTGTTAAAGCGTTGAACTCGTTGCATCATCTGTCTTTGCATATTTATCTTCACTGCTGGATTGTGAGAGCCTCAGGGTCAGAGAACAAGTCATTATTCATCTTTCCATCTCTTAAAGTGCACTGGGTATACCATATGTTTACTGAATAAACTGGAAAAATCTGGAATATACCTTAAATGACAACAGCAATAAGGGAATGACTTCAAACACTATGGCACAGCAACATGATAGGACTGTGGAAATCACAAATGCTGTAAAAGTGTGACTAAATGGCAATATGAAAATACATAAGCGGTCACTTTATGCATAAAAAGTAAAAACTAAATAATACATGTATATTAATAATTATGGAATATATATTCATGTTTACATGGAAGTTAAGACATTTAATCTTTTTTCTTTGTAAAGATGCCTGAGTTTAATATGTTTTATTTTTTGTCTACATTTTAATTCAAATTATTTTTTATTAGACACTCTTGATGTATGTAACTTTCTGAGATAGTTCTTTCTAGCACTATGATAATCCCATCAGATCCCAAAAAGAAGAAGGGATAACTTAATTTCAGATGATCAGGCTTCAAATGCATAGTATCACATATTCCTTTTACAAATTATTCTTACTAGGTAATACACATGCCACAAAGTTGAAACTGTTACTAAGTCAGCTTTACCCCTAAAATGGAGATCTGTCTTGTGCGCTGCAGTCAAACCGAAAGTGCGGGTCAAGCTGTGCAGGTTTAATTCTATGTCCATAGAATGGAAAAGCAGAACAGGGTGTGCAAATCAACTTCTCCCATTTATAATGTTTATAATGCCTTAACTGTCAATTAGAAAGTCACTTATATTCTCTTTAATACTTCTTTAGCCTTTAAAATAATCTTTTCTTAGATACACCTTAAAAGTGGAGAGGAAATAGAACAAACCTTTCTTTCTTTGCTGATTGATTTTTATTTCTTTAACTTTTTTCTTTTTATTTCAATAGCTTTACGGTATACAAATAGGTTTTGGCTACATGGATGCATCGTATAGCAGCAAAGAAGTCTAGGCTTTAGGTATACCCACCATTCTCACCTGTGCACATTATACACTGTCGGTGATACTTAATCTCTCCACTCCTTCCCACTCTCCCCTTCTGAGTCCTTAATGCCCGTTATAGCTTTCTTTATGACTTTGTAGACCCTTAAGTTAACTCCCACTCATAATTGAGAACATGCGGTGTTTGGTTTTTTGTTCCTGTGTTAGTTCATTTAGGATGATGTTTTCTAATCCCATTCAAGTTGCTGCAAAAGACATTATTTTTTTATTGCTGAATAATATTCCATGATATATACATACCACATTTTCATTATACACTGTTCAGCTGATGGACATTTAGGTTGATTCCACAAATTCACACATCTGTGCTGCAATAATATCTGAGTGCAGGTGTTTTATTATTTGGGTTTTTTTTTTTTAAGAATTAACTTCTTTTTTTTTTGAATTGGAGTCTCACTCTGTCGCCCAGACAGGAGTACGGTGGCCGCTCCCGGCCACTGCAGCCTCAACCTGCTGGACTCCGGCGATCCTTCCACCTCAGCCTTCCGAGTAGCCAGAATTACAGGCATGGGCTACCATGTCCGGCTGATTTTTTAATTTATTGTAGAGATGAGGTCCCGCCAAGTTGCCCAGGTGGGTCTCGAACCCGCGGGCTCAGGCAATCCACTCACCTCAGCCTCCCAAAGCGCAGGATTACAGGCTGAGCCACTGAGCCCAGCGAATTAACTTCTTAAAAGATACTGTGCTCTGAACTTTATTTAAGTCAGCTCATTCAATCATCTCTTAAAATCTATGATTAAAAAAAATCCTTATAGAGGTAAGGAAACTGAGGGAAGGAAAGATTATACAATACATCCAAGAAAGATGAGTCTGCCTGACTCTAAAGGGTATATTTTTTCACCATGTTTATTTTCAGCATATGAATAAATTCAGCAAAATAAGAGAATTCTATTTTAGCATTATGTTCATTCTAACTTTCAAAATATTCATTGCATGGCTAATAGACTGCTGCATATAAGATATATGCCTTTGAGTATGTTTCTGGCCTCAGTTTCCCCCATGCAAATCGAAAAGTTGTACAGTAGGCTAGCTAAGCTGGATGTTATGCCTCATGGTTTAGGATGGTACACTGTCTAAACTGTTAAAAAAAAGTATCTATCTCAGAAGCAACTGTCATCATATTGAATAATGGAAACAATAATTCTATGTGAAAATCTACTGCCCCAAATTGCTTGAGGGTGGCATTGTAGGAAACTAAATAGATATAGGCATTTATAGTATTTTAGTTCCTGTTAATATTCATGGCATACTTATTTGGCTTCTCGTAGTTTATGCTTATTTAATAGATAATAACAAAGTAAACCTAAGTAAAAATAAGGCCGATAGCTAATGTACTGTTTTATTTGTAAATTTTAAGTTTGGTATCATATATCTGGGTCATTTAAAATAAAGATTAGTTTTTCCTAGAAGAAAACTTTATTAATGATGAACTCAGAAGGTAATTTTCTACATAGGTCAGAGTTAGCCACACTTAATTTAACAGGATTTAGTGAGCACTTTTTATGAACTCAGTGCATAGCACCTTCATATTGCTTGCCATAGTTGCAAACCACATATACTATTATTTATTTAATGGTTTTAGTTTCTGTTGACATGGAGTTTTAACTGAAATGAATTTATTTTGAAATAAAACTTGATACATATAGATTGTTTGTCATAGTTAAGAACTAAAGGTAGAAATAAAATGCATCATGAATTTTTTGCAAGGTTTGTTCATGTACTTTCTAAAGCCATATCAAATCTCATCACCAGTGGTACAACTACAACATTGGCATTATAGAATCCTGAGAGCAAATTCCTTCCAACGTGAACTCACCAAATTAACCCTCAATCAAATCACCACAATGCCTCTGCAACTTCTTATCAGCTATGTACTCTCCAAATAGGTATTTTTTAAAAGATGCTAGAACACCTGATAATTACTAAGCACAAATAAACATGTCATAGTAGCTTTTTTTGATCTGATTTATTTATGGTTCCGACAAACCAAAGAATGAATTGATCCTTAGTCACCCACTTAAGAATTGGCCCTAAGCAAAGTTACAAAGCTGTCAGTTTGCCCTTGAGAACCCCCACCTAGGAATGCTCTCTCTTATCCCCAAACCTCATTCTCAACTCCAGGCCTTTTTTCCCCCATCTTCATTATATCCTCCTCACTTTCTTGGTCTCCTAGGAATCCTTTTTTACTTTTTATAATCATAGGAAAAAGATTAGCAACTCATTCACACTAAACTGGTAGCAGTTTAAAGTTTATGTTTCCCAGGGATAACTGCCTTCAAGAAAGATGAAAGCCAAGAGTAGCAAGAGTGTGGTATTTTGGGGTTTTAACCCTGCCACCCCTCCCCACCAACCTGCCCTGCAACCTCAGAACTTGTTTCCTTACTGGCAAAATGGGGATAATAATATTTCCTTCCTCGTGAGTTTGTTTTGCTTAACATTATGCCTGGTGCAGTGTGAACTTCGTAAACAATAGCTGATATAGTTTTCATCTGAGAGGAAGATAGGCCCTAACCCTAAAGTAAAAATGAAAAAAACATTTTGTAAACTACAGGTGGAACCTGATTACATTATGCAGTTTAGCAAGTGTTTGTTTATAGTCACGTTTGTTATTTGTTAAGATATTACTTTATTTCCTGAAAAAATGATGCGATTACTAGAAATGACTCAAAAAGGTTCTAAGAGTACTAATCAGAAAGGAAACACTTTGAATCTATTTTACTCAAACAACAAAGTACAAAAATGAGTTTTATTAACAGAAAGTCACTCTTCCCCCACCTCCAAGCATCACCACTACACTTAACAATGTTCTTAAAGTTTGGTTCCAAAACAACACCTTGCTTTCTATCTTGCTCTCCTCTAAGGACTGAATCTGCTTTTATTTTATTTTATTTATGTGGGGTACTGATTATTTCTATTGGGTGTGTAATTACAAAGTTTATTTTGACAGACATGTCTGACCTAAAGCTTTGTTTCTCCTCTACTTGAGTTGCAGCAGGTGAACTCTGAGAGTCTGGAAAACAGGCAAGAGTTTAGTTTTACAAGTTTCTTGTACAAGGATGGAACAACGGTTGTGATTAGCTAGTAACACGCATTGTTTCTTGAACATGACGGTGTTTATTCTGAATCCTTCCACAGGGTTGTGTTCCAGGGCTATCGACTAAGAAAATCATCTCCAACTGTTGTTGTTGTGTAGGGGATTTTCTCCTCTGGGCTAACACTTCTGAAAGCACCTGCTGGGTGACTTGGGAGAAAAGGTCATGAGAAAGTAAACAATTTGACAGTCATTTCCTGAGCCAGTCTGAGCTTATCCTTGAAGATGGATCACATTCTCCAGCTGAAACTGTTATAAATAGCAGTCAGCGGTAACTGGGTGGTACTAACACGATTTAGCATAGGATTGATAGTTTTGATCTGTGCTGTGGGCTCTGCCCAGGAGCTGGTTCCTACCATGGGCATTTGTGGGTCACATACTGTTTGTTGCACACCCCCACCCCCACATCCCTAGTCTATCTTTTGGTTCTTTCAACCAGCAAAGATTCTCTTAAGCTTGACTTTCTGTTGTTTGTGTTGCGGAAAACTCTAGGTTTTCTAGTATATTTTATTTCATACAATTTTTTAAGTATAAGCTACCCTGTTTGACAGTGTGCATCCTTCACTACTTGAGACTCACTGGCTCAGAGACTTTAGACTGGCCTCAGAAATATACATTTTTTTATTTCATAGAAGACTCAAGAGCCAAGTTTGCTTAAGAGACCTGTTTCCATCTCAGGTTCTGCATCAAAGAACCTGAACATTCAGAGTGGAAAGCAAACCCATATGTAGCTTTCTCTGATCAACACGATGTTTCCTGCAAATTCAAATAACCACCTAAAGACATAACAAAACCCGAAAGAATCAACAGAGACCACAAGTTTCCATCAGAATAATGTACTATGTATTTTATTTCAGAAAATGCTGAAAGGCTGATTTTAAAGTGGTATTTGATAGTGATACTGTAGGCATAGTTTTGTTTCTTCTTTCAATAATGTGCTCCAAGAAAATCCCTAATGTTTTTCTAACAGAGATATTAAAATTTTGTATAAATAGAAGCAAGTCTAACTAAACATCATTTTACAAGAATTTTTGAACACATACGATGTGCTGAATACCATTCAGAAGAGCCACATGGCTTACCTTCGTGTGATAAAGTTTGGAGGAAAAACTTAGCAGAGGAACTTTATAAGAAACTCAAAGGAATTCTTTTTTTTTTTTCTGCTTTTGTTTCTTCTTTTTTTTTTTAATTGTGATATTGAGGGGTACAGTTAAGGGTTAGGTACACAAATATGTCTCGTTCAGGCACCTTTGTTGATAAGAAGTGTCCCCCCATCCCCAGACAGGTATTTACTGCCATTAATCCCTTCCCCTATCCCTCCCATCCCCCCATCATTTCCCACCACTGTCAGTCATTTTCTTGTGGTAATACGTTGGATGATCAAGGTCTACTATATGAGTGAGAACATGTGATACTCAGTT